>JAZHYW010035716.1:0-11485 GCA_037355805.1 Ixodes ricinus
AAATGTGCGCCAGTGCTAACGCTGATTCCTTTCCTCACAAGTGTCCGCTACGCCGATGGTGCAAATAGTCAAAACGTGTTATTAAATCAAGTGCAGAAGTTGTGCAGATAATAATGGCATGCAGTTTCGTAGTAAAAGTAAGTATCAGACGTCACTTCGGAATGCAAGACAAAAGATTACGGTGAAACGCGACGAAAAACAGGAATACAACACTTCGCCAATGCCCGGAGGGCAGGGGGAGCGACGAGTTGAAGCCACCCTATGGCGGCCGCGTCCCGTGATTCCAAGATGGCAGCGCCCATGCGGTGGAGGGTGGACAGGTCCATATGCAGAAGCAAAATAACCTATTTGATTTGAAGAGGAGTTCGGGAAAAGAGGGATGTTTGTGTCTGTGTTTATATCCGGAGATTTTATAGAGAATACATCAAAATTGTTTCTTAGCTCCTTGTGCGCCGAAGAACTGAGGGAGAAGAGGAGACGTCCGAACGCCGAGCTCTGATTGGAACGATTAGAGGGTAGGCATAAAGCTAGCTGCCGTTGTCTCCGATGCGCTCGTCAAACGCGTTCCAATGCGAAAACCAAACCTCGGACACCGGCGTTGCGCGTTATAACGCGTTTCACGGTAAAGGCAAAAGCAGCCAGCTCTCTCTCTCTCTCTCTCTCTCTCTTTCTCTTTGAGCTAACTCCAAGAGAGCGAAAGAGAGAGAGAGAGAAGGAGAAAAAACGCACGTTTCCCGCACACTTACGAGAGGCTGGCCAGGTCGGTACGACCCGTCCCCGGTAATTCGGTTGTCGACGCTCCATTTGTTAAATTAGCACGCTAAATGTTCGCGGCACGAAACACGGTTACGCGTATAAATAGGTTCCGCAATCCCGGCACTATGCGCGTCGACAGACGGAAAATAATTTCGAGACAAACACGAACCTTTCGCGGTCAGTTTCCCCCGACCGAGTTCGCGAAATAATCCATTGACTCCGTTCACACAGTGCGGTGGAAGCTGCTCGCTCGAATTGTACCAGTCATACACGTCTGCCTTTCGCCACGTGATCAGGCTCCTGTCCTTACCCCACGCGCCAAGAGAGGATTCAAACAATTGTTGATTGGTCGGGCGAGCGACTAGCTTCCATCGCACTGTCAGCTTAGGACTGAACGAAGTACTGCGGATTTGCGCAAGCCCGAGGCAGGAGGGGGGGCGGCGCGATGCCTGAACACACAAGGCACGCGTTGAACTTAGCGCCGAATCCGTCCCCTTTCGCGCGGGATAGGGAAGCGGCGCTGCCGTTTTCGCGCTGCGTCTCATTCCCATTCACATCGCGCCGGCTGCTAATGAGAATTTGCGAATGAGCCAGCCAACGCGGCCGCGCAAGCGGGGACCGGCGCTTTCGGGCAAAACGGCTCGTTCGGGCCGCGGAGAAGGGCTCGCTCGCCTGCGCAAACGGGCACGATCGTGACCGGCTTCGAGCGCGTGCATGCATGCGGCAGACGCGGTCCCGCAGCCTCGGCCCGAAGGCCCAAGGCGTTTGCGGCGGGCACCCGGACCTGTCTCAAGGCGAGGTGGCGGTCTCAACGACGCTCTCGGCTAATGCGTGACCGAGGTCCGAGCGGCCCTCGACGTGCGCGCGTGCAGGAGGCGCCGAGGATAAGAACTCTCGAAGGAGAATTCGTTTCCAGGGGACTCCAAAAAACTTGCATAGTAGCTCCTCTCCTCTCCGGGATTCGGTCGGTCGGCCTATTATGCAAACCTTGCGCCGCGTGCGAAGCGTGATTGAGGTTTATTGGAGGGGAACTCAGTCTCCCCATTTAGACTCCTTTGTTTTTGTAATGGAAGTATACGTTTGTCGTGGAAGGGGTAAGGAGTTAAGTGGCATCGGATTAGGGCTGGACCCGTTAATGGCTCTTGAAGGCGATTGCCGGGGTATTAAGTTAGGTCTGTTCTTTAATGCGTTGGCCATCAAAATCACTACGGTCGAATTAAACGCTCGTTCGGCTAAGAGACGTGGTTAAAGTGGTTTTCGAGGGTCTCATGTTAAAGTGCCGCTCGCTGATATTAGCTATACTGCCCTAAAAAGGTCGATATTTTTTTTCTTTCGAGGAGTGTTTAGATTATTAGTTAAGTACGTATACTTTGTTGCTGTTGTTGCTGTATTTACACATAATCTTGCTGTGCCCGTTGGGGCAAAAATAGCACGAAGAGAGATTTCATAAAGAATCGAAAATCAACCTGGTGAATATGCTACAGCAAATAGTGTTCATGGAAAGTGGTTCCAATCTTCCAACTTCTTGTGATATACGAACGAGAGATGATGGAGGATAGTGAATACAATTTACGTCACCCTCTTCCCACGCTAATTTTGGAATGTTCCTGCTTCCGAGACATCTCACATTAGGCGAAAATTAATATACTGCATCATAACTAGGGCGTGTATTTTCCGGTTTTAACCGAAAAACATCGAAAAACACCATCGCTGACGAAAATACAAAATCGGTTAAAACCGAAAAACACCGGTGGTTGGATATTTTCGCCCTGGTTAAAACCGAAAAACACCGGTCATTGCATGTTAGCGACCTAGCGAAACCCTTTCCCCGTAGAGATTCGTCAAACGTGTTATCTCGTGGATCCTGCATTCTTCCAGTGTCTATACATGGCTTGCACGTGGCGTCAGTCCGCCCTCCTTTCTGGGGATCAGAAGCGTCTAGTTAACGCAGTGCAAGCTATGCTCTCACTGCCTTTCCCCATTCTGTCTCCCATGGCCCCCTTTTGTGGAAAAATTAACGAAGTGGAGGGTACGCTCTCACGTGCCCTTTCCCCATTGTGTCTGGCCAAGTGATGTCGGTGCAAGCCATGTATTCAGAGGTTGCTCTGGTTACCGGAAGACACTGCCAACATCCGTGTCGTACAGGGCTACTGATTTTTGAGAACTGAGATGCGTTCATTGTTATCTGTTTAGTTTCCATGGGCTTTTAGGGAAACGGAAAAAGTGTTTTTGTTGGCGTGGGGTTTTTTCGCTGTATATAAAAGGACCGTTCTGTAAAAAGATTTGCAGACGTGCTTGAGAGGCGCGTCGGTCCCGCGTCTGCGGATTTTCTCAATGTGTGACTTGATTCCATTCGTCGAACACTTCAAGTATCGTCGTCACGCGGAGTAGAAGGCCACCAGGATGGGACGCTAGCGGAAACCTCCAGATGACTACGCTACAGATTTCGTGGATGAATTGCCGTTCTGGTTCCGCATGTAAATTGTTAATTATTGCATAAAAGTGGAGCTGCCAGAGGGATTTGTGCTTTATGAAAGTATCTATCGGCTGGTCCTCTGAGACGAGGCGCGAGCAGAGTGACCTAGAATCAAAGTTTCTTTGTTAACGCCAGTATGCTGTCACTATCACCGTTGATCCAGTGTTATTTTGAAAACTTCATTTACCTGACTGGCCACTACGCAGCTGTCCCAAGCCTCACTGGACATTTTGGGATTTCCTGTGTCCAGCGCAAATGTGAAGCGTGCGTGTTCAAAATTGCGGGTTGTGAAGCGTAAGGAACGTGCTGCCATGACGGAAGCAAGCCTCTCGAAGTATGCTTGCATCTAATATAATAACCAAGTGTGAGAAATAGACGCTTCCTCGAGAAGAAGTGCAGGAAATATGTGAATAAACTTGGAACTTTTTGTCTGTGATCAATTGCATTTAGTGATAATCATTAATTTTAGCCTCGTCGTGAGACGTTCCACCGAAATACACCGGTGTTTCGAAAATAAATAAACACCGAAAAACATCCGCCGATATTTTTCACAAATAAACACCGGAAAGTACACACCCTAATCATAACGTAAATCAATTCATTTGACACTAGCTATTCATTCGAGCTGCTTTGAGACACATCTCTTTAACGCCGCATGTTATGTTGTCGCCGTGATGTCTTCCTGTTTTGTCTAGTGCTCATACGAAGCGAGCTGTTTTGCCGACTGCTGCTCAGTCGTGGTGCCGAGATACAGAGCACGTTATTTAGTGCTCAAGTAGACAAACGAGACCTCCCTCATGACTTTCTGGCGCTCAGCCTTTGAGATAACTCTGACCCGTAATGACAGTAGCCGTGAGCACCATAAAGTCAAAATAATATTAATTAAAACAATAAACGAGGGCACAATGATTCGTAGTAACTTTCGCCAGATGGCACGTGGGGGATTCTAACGGTAGAAAGTCCCCCGCCTTACCAGCTTGAAAATGAGCATACAAAAATAATAGGCGCAAGGGAAGCTCTTACGAAACTAATTGAGCGCTCACGACCGCAACAAGTAAGCGTGGCGCGCCATGTGGTACTCGGAGCTCTCTGAAGAGCGCAGAAGCGGGGAACAGCGCAGAGAAATAAAACAAAATTAACGAGATCAATTTAAGAGAAAGTGAAGAATCAGACCATGTACCAATTGAGGGCGACTGGAATTCCTGCTCTGACGTCACTCTTAAGTGTTGCTGCCCAGACATGTACACGTTACCACAAAAAGTAACTAAATACGTCACTCGTTAACGATTCCCAAAAGGAACGCGTTACTTTACCTCAGCAGTTACGAGTTACTTTTCCATAACTTTGACGACCAAATACACAACTGCTTTGTTTTTATGGTTTATTATTTTCTTTTTAGTAGTCGTTGCACGTAAGCAGTACCTGTCTCTCGAAGCTTTTATCAGTCATGTTTCCCCGCTCCCTTAGAATACATCTTCGGTGTCGCTGAAGAGTCGTTCTACTGACGTGCCCGAAGGAATGCCATTGTTGTGCTTCAGGAAGAGCTGGTGAATCTGGGATTCCCTCTCTCTTATGTTCTCTCTGCTTCTAAAGTTTCAAGTTGACAACGGGTTCTGTGCCTTCCCATGTTGTCAGCCTCCGGGTTTACATTCGGTCTGTACACGATTCTAGAAGGTTCAGCTAACGAACCTTATCCTGTTCGCTGGGTGAAGGACATGCCCAGCTGTAGAGTTAGACTGACGTGATCATGCGATGAACTTTGCAATACTGTCATACTGTTTAGTTGTTTTCGGGTTGCCACCTGCCTTTGCCGCAATAGACACATACTCAGGTTGGAATTAAAACCAGGCTGTTTAAACGGTGTTGTAGAAGTTACTCCTCAAAGGTAACGAAATATCATTGTTACATGGCTTTAAAGGTAGCTAAGTACGTTACTCGTCTCTTTTCTAAAAAAATACTAAATACGTTATCTGTTACCTAAAAAGGTAACTAGGCAGACGCAATTCGTTACTTGTAACGCGTTACGTACACGTTTGTTCCTGCCCTCCTTCTTATGGGGAGCCCTTTTTCGAAACTGATGGACTCCAAGTTAAAACATTTCACATAGTAGAAGTACAACAATAAGATACGTTTGCTTCTCGTGGTGCTTCACGGTAATACACCCTTGATGCAGCAGGGATGAACAGGGCGCGACATAGTTAGCAGCGCGAACAAGCCTACCCCGGCTTTTTTGTTTTATGTTTTTGTCTCACAACTGAACTGCTCTCATCAAAGATAACTGCTTGCTGGAACTGGCGCGTCCGTTGCTCCAATTTAGGCGGTAAACGTTTGCTTTCCTCAATAACAAATAGCGCAGATGTGAAGTTCACTTTGTGTCGCGCTGCGTTTTCCTGTCCATACAGTCACAAAAACATATGGAAGGAGAAGCTTTGATTCTGTTCTTCCGCCCTCTGCTCTAATTACCCAGCTTTCTCGTGATTGGCTCATGCCAAGATCTTTATCTTGTCGTAAAATATAATCCGCGGACAGATCTCGTCCGAAGTACCTGATGAATCTGGAAGAGAGCAAGCAGACCAATTTCTGTCTTTCAAGTGCAAGTTTCTTGTACATCACTAAGACATTTTAAAACCTTAGGTTGTTAGCATTATGGAGAAGACGATTTACACCCTCAGAGGTGTCGAAACATTTTCGATGTGTAGTATTTGGTCGCTTTTCGCGCCTGCAATCCGGCCTGTAAAAGCGAACAAATGAAGTGTTTCATCGTCCTTCGTATCCTCTGTTTTCTTGTCCTGTCCGGCTTGGCCATTTCATCCCTGAAGCTGGAAGGCCCTGCGCGACGAAAGAGATCCGGCCTGCTGCGAAACAACTCCTTCATCAGCACCATCCTGTCGAAGAGGGAAAGAAGCACCGCCGAATGGGCATCGCAGATCTGCCGCTCGGAACGCAACCAGGGATCACGGGGCCCACAGCAGCGAAAGTGATCTGCTGCAGCCGTCCGACCCGACAGGAACCCTCATGCCGAAAGGCGAAGTCGGTAATGAATGGATCGGCGGGATGGCTGGAAATCCTCAGGGGAGATAGAACGCAAACAGCGGGGTCTGCCGTCCGCCATCATATATCAAGGGCGTGACACTAAACTGCAGCTCCAAGTATTTTGATGCATTAAAGAGCCATTATTTAGAACTCCCACCGATGATTCTTGCTCAACGAGACAAGTAAGATGCGGGTGTGTTTCGGCCCTTTACGTGGAGCGACGCTGGTTCGAGAATCGCGATAAGCTGTTTGCTCTGTACACCATTGTTATTGTAGCTGTTTTTTTTATTGCTTTTCTTATTGTGCTTAGGACTTAAAGAGATATTATCACCGGTGTTCGTCGTTAATGGCGCGGCTTTCTCTCTTTATTCCTGCCAGGCGTTGTATCACGAGATCAGGCGGCGAAATGTTGCTTCGTCGAGTCATGACGATCTATTTCACGGTAAGACACGGTTACACAGCAAGAGCTTATCGTAACTATCTTGTCCGTCGAAGATCGTTGGATATATTAATCTAGTCGACGTTTGAAGCACGCAATCGTGCATATGTACGATGAAGGCGGGGGCCCCTTTACTTACTTGGATGTTGCGTATGCGATTGTGGAACCATATATTATAGGGATGGCCGTGATGTATTGTCAAGTGTCATTCGTTTTGCACGACACTTCATGGTCAAATTCGAGTCTTCGCAGTTGACTTAGGCCCTCCAAGTCAACATATACTAAGAGACACTGGAAAGATCAACAAGAAAAAAAAATGCCCGTATCTGTTAAAGTTTCGTAAAATAAGAACCGCTTGTGCGCCTCCAGGGAATTTCTCGGCACCAATAGTGACAGCAACAGTATAAAATTCGTGACTCCTACTAGGCAACTGAACCGTCGCCTAATAATTTACGAATTTGACGGCACAAACGTCCGGCGAAGCACAACTGTGGAGGTACTGCGATCGCAAGCGAATATCACTTCTTTGTTATGAAAGACCGGTTTAGTGATGATATGGCGCCTAGAAAAGGGGGAAGGGGGAGGGGGTCGGTGGCTGAGTGGGCTGGCGCAGCGCACTCCAGCTTAGGGCGCCGTGGAGCGAAAGCTCGCACTGCAGAACCCAGGGATTCTGGGTTGAATCCCCACTCCTGTCCGTATCGACCTGTATGAGCATCGTACCGGCGTGTGGTCGTGCATCTCTACTGCGTGGTGCACGTTAAAGACCCCAGGCTGGCTGTTGAACCCCACTCGTAAAATTTCTCATCTACAGCTGAGAGACAAGTCGCCCGTTGAGGCAGACTAAGTTCTAGGCTCTATAAATCTACACACACCCCAATTTTTTTTGACGTGCCTAGAAAGGGTCTTTGACTGATGTGTGTACTGCCTCCTAAAAGTGGTCCCTCCAGTCTCGTCTGATGACGTCACAGAAGTATCATGAATTATCACCAGCCGCAATTCTAGCGATATCACAGCAGCGATGGTGGACGTGGCAGACGCCTGTTGCTGCAAGTTTCTTTCCATCTTGACAGTCCATGGGAGCTTCGGCAGTCAGAAGTTGACTCCGCTACTACAGCGACCCTCGCGTTGGCTCGCACTTCTTGCCGAAACTTCAGCATCAACCGCCAAGATTGCGACAACCGACAATATGACACGCCGACTTCTGTGACGTCATTTGTAGAACCACTTCGGGACCCCTTGCGATGTATGGGCTGGAGAGAAGCTGTACACAACAGTCGAAGACGCGCTCCATGGCACGTATATATACTCGTGTGTCCAAATCGTAAGATGTAACCTCACACGAAGAAGCAGGTCTAATAAGAACAACAAGGCTTGTATGCCTATTATACCCGTGGACAACTTTCTGTGGCTATGCAGTCAAAGGTACTGAGGTGCTTGCATGAACGGCGAATAAAGCTGTGCACGCGCACCCATTCTTCAAAAATGCCACAGAAAAGTTGTCCACGGATATAGTACAGGATTCACGATCCCCAAATTACCAAAGAGTACTGAAAAACAAATATCAGTAAGGTAGCAATACTATCAAAATGCAACGATAGATGTGAAGACGAACGATATTGATATGATCTCATTACAGAGCCAAAAGCAACAGCATACCCCCGGGTACATTGTGCAACACCGTTGGGATATTCCGCCTTGGAAACAGGCTGTCTGCCCAGTCCTAACATGAGATTAGGACGTCATCGTAATGTACATGACCATCATTTAAGTGAGTTGTCAGGCTGTTTTGGATGATGGCCTCGTACTCTACGAGCAGGATAACATCGCGCCATATTATCGGGAGACCTTCGAAATTGGCCTCCATCCGGATGTTGCAACGCAGGTTGCGCAATGCGCCGGGTGGAACTGTGGGAGGTTGGAAGGATGGCGCATGCAAATCGATCCCCTTCAGCGGGCCTCCGCGTGTGAAGCAAGCAAATGATAATTTGCCCGACGCTTGCGTAGCCTGCGCGAGCTTCTTGAAGCCAGGACCATTCTGTAAGGGCTATTAAGGGTATATATTACATTGGGTCCGAATAAGATACCGCGTGCAGATCTCTGGGCGGTCAACAAATCAACCAGCGGCCCCGACCCTGCGAGTGTCACTCTGCATGCGCTGGTTCGCAGTTGCTTTAAAGGGAAAGTGAAGATGTCCTTAAAAATAAAAAAATAAAAAATAAAACGAGTTAGAGGTAAATTTCTGATTATGTTTATCCCGTGAGTCTGAATATCACGTTAGTTTTCCCAGAACATGTATATAAACGCGAGAGAATACGAAAAACCTCCGACCAGTCGTGACGTCATACTAGGATATTTCCATAGTTGGATATTTGCGAGCGCCAAGTGGGTGTCGCTCGTGTGGGCAGCGCGTGCAATTGCAAGCTTTCCAGGTATGTTCCTCCACACTGACACCAGTCGTGACGTCTTTTTTTTGACCTTTTTGAAGATAGCAAGAGTGCTCGTGCATATGGCTTTGATAGGCGCTGAAGATGCGCAAGAGCGGAGATTCCGAAAACTGTTAATGTGACGCCACGCTCCGGGAAGGAGGGCCTTCAACAGTTACTTTGAAAATTATTTCCTGCAACCCCCGTCCACCAAATTAAAAAAAAAAAGTTGCATTCGTGATTTCCTAGGCCAAACGAAGACGATTTAATTATCTTTCCTCTCAAATAAGGAACCGCTTTAGTTTCCCTTTGAAGGTAAGTCTGAAGGCCTTTGAAATGCTCGTGGAGCAGGGATGCTTTACATAAATATAGCTTCTTCTTGAAATAATGATATAGCTCGTACACGTAGTCATGGCATGTTTTATTTGTCAGAACACGCACACTTACTGGAAATATGTTGGTATGATAGCAGAGGAAAAACGGCCGAATTGTCCCCTGTTGCCTGTATAAGATGTGTTGAACCGCCCAAAATATGCACAGCAATATAGTGCCGTAATTTGGAATGTTTATACTTCTTCCTGACATTCTTTCTTTATTCCAGCCTTGTGTATCCGGAAAGCATACCGTTTAGTTTGAATTTTCATTTCCAGGTAAAAAAAACACAGCTGCAGGTCCCCATAAGCTTCCTCCGCCTCCAAACTCCCTACAGCTGGACTCTTTGACAACAGAGAAAAATAGGAGGAACAGCAAGTATTCGAAAGGCTGTCCAGTGGAAGATGCGGCACCAGTTGCGAAAAATGGGGATCCATTGGAGGGTGACAGTTTGCGTGAGAAAAGCTTGTGGTATTTTAGCTTCAGGACAATTTGATTTAGCTAAAAGCTAAATTTTATAGCCTGTAAAATGTAAATTGTTGAGAAGGGGATAAAAAATACGGGAGGACACATAAGACTGCTTACGTTGTGGGAATGCGAAAGCATTCGTACACGCAGCGGATTACTACAAGCAGCGCGCTCCGCTGTCCTCCGCAGAGACCGGCCGGGCCTCTGCGGCCGCGCGCGCGCCACCCTCTCCCTTTTATTGGCGCGCGGGCCGCAGCGCCACGAGGAAGGCTTCTCTGTGGGGTGGCGTTCCTTGGAACTATGACGCCTCGCAGCCAATGAAAATTTAACTGCCGGTTTTCACCCAGAATTTAGGTACCGTTTTTCGCGGTCACAGACAACGCTTCTTTCGCTCCATGGAACAGTTAATGCTTTCAAATGAATAATGGACTATAGACACTTTCACTTACATTTGTTGTACATTACTCGAGATGTATTATAGACAAGTCCACAGGTATCACCACTGGAGTCCTTTGAAATACTATCCGAATCCGGCAAAGGTCAAATGCGAGCAGTGTAAACAGATATAAATGAATAACTGGTGCACGCTTGTGTTACTTCTTTTTTACTCTGCCCCAGTACATGGGCTGTCTCACTTGTGATTCTTTCTTCGTGGCTCAGGCTATATTTGACATGTTGCTCGAGCAGCTGCAGCTTTTCTGCTTCGGCGTTTTTGTTTAGAAGTAGAGATACAAATGAAAAAAATAATAAATACTATACATAACTTTTCAATTCATTCAGACAATCAGCAGCATTGATTATGTGAGATGTAAATCTATCGTGATGCTCCTGCAAGTGTGGTCACACTTCTTTCCTTTTCATATATATCAGCTGTGATTAATGCGCTGCCTGCCCTGTCAACCATGCCTGAAATGTTGGTTGAAGTTCCTCTTGAATCTACAGGTCACACCTTAATAAAACCACATATGAAAATTCACACGTCCTGCCAAAAACGCCCACAAAAAGTAAATAGAAGCGAGCGTGCCGACAGCTAACGTCTTCACAGCCTCCACAAGGCGAGCGGGGAGAGTCAGGGAAAAATTCTGCCTTTGGCATGACGCCACCCCGGTCCGCCGTAAGGGTGCGCCACACAAACTTATCGGGGCTAATATATGTCTCTACTTTCCTGCAAAGCCCTCTGGTGTGTTTCCTGCACCGGCGAATACTCGGTGTGTCATATACATTACAGTGTCTTTGTGGCATTCAAAGAGAGACTCTGCGAAATGTGCAGGGTGCAAAGTCGAAGGGACAGTTGAACATATAATGTGAGAATGCGATGAATTCTACGAGGAACAACAAGTGCCACAACGAACAATAATGACGATGGACTCGCGACCTTTTAGCTTCCATAGTGCTTGGTGCTTGAGACTCTGCCGACCAATTGATGAAGGTCACGAAGGTCATGCTAGTGTATCTCACGAATACAGAATATTCGGCCTCTTTGTAGGCGCCTGAAAATATTCTTGTAATACTTTGAGC
>JAZHYW010035717.1:0-11738 GCA_037355805.1 Ixodes ricinus
GCAGATGACTCTTTAAGACACACGAGGGTTGAGAGGCCAACTATTTATGAAAGCGCAAATTCGCTTAAAGACCGACGACCAGTTCGCGCTTTCCACTTTTCCCCGCTTCCTCCTCTCCCCCTTCTACCCTGTCCACCGTTGCCTGTTTCCTCCTTCCACAGGGTGAGGAGGATCTTCTGCCTCGCAGAATATCGTGGTTGGTTGTCGGCCTTTAGGTGATAGTGACTGAATAAGACGCGCAAGGTATATTTATAATCACGCATTTATGATCTTAAAGAAGAAGGCAAATTTAGTCAACACAAGGAACTGCTGTGTGTTTCTTTAAAGTATCGTGCTCTGCCTTCATATCAAATTCAAAACAGTTGATTTTGATTCTATGGTGAAATCATCTCCGGTATAAACATTCACTTGATTCGTTTATTTATGAATTTAAAGAAACTATACATTGTGCTAGGTTCCATGTCTGCAGTCATGAAATTGTTTTGATATATCCAATTCAATTAATTTATTCATACACAAAGGGTTGGGCTCCCCGGAGGAAAAACGTGTCAAAGACGTGTGAGTGCCTGACAGAAGAAGCACTTGAGGCACGCAATATGTGACGCCGAAAAGAAGCCATCGGCATGAAAATCACTCGAGGGCATCGTTGTCGATGACGGATTTATACTCTCGACGCCGCTGAAAGTAAAAGGTTCATTTGTTCAAAGAAATGCGAAAGCGCAGGTTTATCTGCTTTTTTTTTTTTTTTGGAGGGGGGGGGGGGGGAGTATGGTGAACTCAGAACGCCGAGCTCTGATTGGCTCTGATTGAACTGATAGTGGGTAGACCTCAAAGCAAGCTGCCTTGAGGTCTACCCACTATCCTTCAATCAGAGCCAATCAGAGCTCGGCGTCTTTCTGACGTCACCAGAACAGACGAGCTTGCTCTCCGCATAAAAATCTGTCTGCTCAAATCCATGAAGTGGTGCCTGGCATTCGCCTTCAGCCAAGCTTGCTGGGTATCAGCTGCCTCGAGCCATTTGATTTTATTTCGCAAATTACACGGAAGACAGACATCAGACTTCACTTGACCGGTTTGTCCCTTTTCTCATATTCTAAATGTGTTGTAAGGAAATGTCCGTATAACAGATAGTTTCCTAACGTGAATATCGTGAAATGCTGCTGATGAATACTTTAGCTGGGCCGATAGCTGAACAAATTTCCTACTCGGTCTAGGATGGATCATCGAAACATATCTTGAGTACTTAATTTTTTTTTAAAGAAACCGATAGAAATTACATCTCTTCTTTTTTTTTTAATTCTATGCGTCATTACGGGAGGGGGTTTCACAGTTGGATATTTTCACAAAACGTTGGTGTCCTCGAAAATTAAACAGTGAGCACTAAACTTGCGAGTTTATCTGATCTCTGCGATTGGGCGCATTGTTAGTCAGATGGTCGACCTGCTTTTTCACTGTACCGACCCATGCATTAGTCTCTTTATTAGTTTTGTTTTTATGTAAAGTCGTGTCAGCGGGTACGTCCAGTACGGCCGTAGACAACGGTGTTCGTAAAAACGTCCACAATTTTGGCTGGCAACCAAGCGGTAGTTCAAAGGTGGCCCATTGCCACAGTATCATTGGTTGTGTCCCACAAGGGATACATTCATGTCACTAAACTAAGCGAAAATGACGTAACACAGCCGCGAGCCTGCTGAAACCGAAACCAACCAAATTCACGCCACCATATGGCGCCGCGAGTGTCACCGACCTCTGTCCGCCGCTCAGGTAACTACTGAGATGAAATGGTCTATACAGATGCAGGAATTACGGATAAAAAAGCCAACCTCTGTTGGTTAGACGAGGCCCGGGCCCCGAGTGGTTGACAGATGATTTCGGAGATGCAGAAAACAATCAAAATAACATATGTTTATTTTTAAGATAACCAGATTTGTGTTTAAAAAAAAGGAAACAAAAAGCGTAAAAGTTACACTAATGCGGTTTGTGCAAGTGAGTTATACTCCCAGGGGAGATGTAATAAGGGCTAATTGTCACAAAAAGTCAGAATATTACCTACAATTTCTCAATTATCTTCTTTATTAGGGAAAATATACCTACGATTCCAATTAGAAACTTGCTGAGCATCATCCAAAACCTCTAAATCAGTAATATTCAGAAAGGCCTTGAACGCATGGGTGGGCTACAACAACACCGGATAAAGTTACCACTGGAACTTGTGCGGCAGACACAAGGCTGGGGGTGAGGAAACACGGATGATAAGAGACAGAAAAACCGCGCTAGCGCATTATCGCACTGGTAGCCTCGCTCCTGCTGCATGAGTGGTAACTTTATCGCTCCACCGTGCTTCCTATTTGCTACAGATCTTTACAATATTGACCGATTTAGTGGTTTTCGATGACGCTCGGCAAGTTTCTAACTAGAACCGTGTGTTTATTTTTTATCATTAAAACTTGTATTAACATATTTTAGTTAATTAGGCGACTGGTCATTACGATTAGCCCCCTACACTATGCGACCCTGGTCGCATAACTCACTTGCACAAACCGCATGTGTAGATTTCAGTTTTTTTTATTTAAACAAATTTGTGAAGCCTAAAAATAAACGCCTTCCCTTCGTTTCTCGGCGCATACCACTGAGAGGTTAAGAATGGCAGGCAAGGCGATTCTCGAAGATCATATGATCACTTAGCAGCCAATAAGATTGTGGCATTAGGCAATAAGAACGGCGTGGACGCCGTAGAACGAATCACGAAGTAAAAAACGTGTGCACGTAATACGTTACGGCCTGTGTTTTTTTTTTTTTTTATCAAGACGCAGTCGACGTTACGAGCTGATGGTACCAATTAAACAAGGTCGAAAAGCGCACCCTCATGGTGTTCGTCATCTGTACGTGTGCCATTATCGCTGAACCAATCATAAACTGAAAAGGCTCAGTGAATTACGCTTTTGACGCTCCTTGATAAGTCAATTAGCTCGTAGTGTCGGCTGCGTTTGACTGAAACGAACTATGACCCTTGGTGACTTTACTCGTACTCGGCCAACCACTACGACTTTCGTACGCGGCACGTCCCTGGTCGCGTCATGTCTGAGTTGATTCGTGGGTTGGCCATTCGGGACCGGACGCACAGAAAGATGCCACGCAGACACAAAATAGACAAAATAACAAAACAAAATTCTGCAATTTATTGAGCTTAGACGCCCTGATTAGAAAATTAATATTCCGCGCTTCTCTGAGCCTCGCGCTATGCGTTGATGTTGATCGCGTAACAAACATTCAACCAGCCACGAGCGTGTTCGTCGCATTACGATTAGATCGTAGACATAGTTTGTTTAACTGCTGAGGGCCATGACCGACACCATCCCTGGAACATCATAACAGTCGGATGGTGCAATGCTCAGCAATTGGACCCGAGCCCGATGCCGAACGCCCCTCGACGCGTTGATTGGACACGAGGCCCGGCCGAGCAATGACGCAGCACTCGTATCCAATCCGTGTCTTCGCTCGACCTCACTGTGATGACGTCATACTTCTCGTGCACGGGCTCCGATTATTTTAGGCGGCGTTGCCCCGGCCGACCAGCCACTACGACAGACGCCGCCGAGGAGGTAACGTAATGACAAGTCCAAATCAAGATCCCTGCAGCCTCGCCAACTCAGTGAGCGCGAAGAGTCGCGAAGACGCCCAATACTTCCGGCTTCATCTGCCCAGCGTTCTTCAATCGAACCCTAACCCCGTCTGTCCAGAGCGCCCTCAACCATGCTTCAACGCCGGCCTCGCGGCTGAAGCGCGCCGGCGAGGCGAGGGACCCTCGTTAGCGGACATGCGCAGGCACGCGCGTGTGTTTCGCGCAACAAAGCGTTGCGCGGCAGGACGGACCAGAAGAGCGCGCGCGGACACGCAACGTCCCGGCGGTCACCGCGTGCACCGGGGCTGCATGCAGCCCAATCTCGGAACCTCGCGCCTCACCCATTTCGCCGTCCCGAAGAGATGCCCGTCCGCGCGGTGCTGCTGTCACTCGCGCGCCCCTTGTCCGAAAACGTACATTCGGATGGGCGTGCACCAGCGTCACCTGTAAAAGAAAGGCCTGCGGATGACGTCACAGCTAGTGGATCTTCGACTCGCCCCAAACGGCGAACACGCCAAAGCTCGACGAGAAGAGACCCCGCAAATCGGCAGTCTGCGCGGGCCTTGCCTTGTTGTGGGTAGTATTGCGTGCACCTGTGTACGAAGACGGTTCGCTCGAGTGATGTGCATGCGGGAATATTCAAAGTGAGGAGCGGCGAGAGTGGCATGTTCGACCGACCCGGCATGGGAAGCGTGGCGGTGTAAAGGCACGCGATGCTCGCGTCCCGGCCGTCGCCGCATGGAGGGACCACGCGAGGGCCGTGCACGGAAACACGGGCCCCTCTCACGGGAATGTGCCGCACTCGGTGCTCCGGGGAGCAGCGTGCGTGCGTTTGGCGGGCGCGGGGAGCCAACGAGGCATTCCTTCGAGCGAGCTGCCTTGCTTCTATAAAGGCCGCGAGAAAGTCGTGCGAAAACACTCGCGTTATTACCTTGGGACAAAACGATTCTTTTTAGGCTGCGCATGTCTTTTTTGTCTGTTGAGTGGTTCCTTTATGCCGAGAACTGATGTGATATTCTGATCTGTTATATTTTGCTTTTTATTTTGTTTTGTAGCGAAGCTACGAGTAAAGCGGTACATATGTATATACATATATTTTGCAAGTCAGCCTCCTGCGTGACTACTTTGAGCTGCTTTAGATGTTCAAACGCTAGCTGGGTCAAAGCGACGCACCAACTTAAGGATCCCCATTTGGTGGGTAGAGAACTATGGGGGAGAAATTTGGCGCTGCGTGGCTACGATGCAGGTGATGTGTAGTGTAACCGAGATTATAGCGGCACGCTCTGAACTTCATCCCGGTGTTCTAAATTATTCCCGAGTCCTTTGTCAGGATGTCTCGGAGGTTCGTGGCTTGGGACGTCAGCACTATACAATACTCTAGCAGGGGTCGGCAACCTACGTCTCGCGAGGCCATAATGCCCGGCCCCAGGTACTCCACCAGAAATGCTCCCCCCTCCCCTCCAAACCAAACACGCACTCCGGTACAAGAGGTATGTTTCGTTGCAAACTCCGTGTAATCCGACGTATTGACTCAAAGATTAGCCAGATAGAGTTCGCTGCTCAGCTAGTTCCCAAACAGACAATAAGCTTAAGAATGCATTTTGCAACGAGTGACTTGGTTCTGTTTTCCGCGTGCCTCCCTGAATCAGAATTTTCAATACGGAATCTCGCAGCGGGCCATGATGGAATTGTTTGCTGCCACACGTGCACTTCTCGGAAGATACTTTTTCAAGATGAAGACTATGAAGTCAAACGTGGGTTTTGCAAGTGACTGATGAGCACCTCTAACATGTTTTAGACTCTCATTTAAAAGTTTTAATGTGAATGTTTGCAGCTTGGCAAGCTATTAGCGGCGAGATGTTTCGGTGGCGCCCTCGTTTGGTTACCTTTCGTGACGTCATTACCTTGTGAACAACAAGTTCAATGGTGTTTGTAATGAGCAGGTGGAAGCCTGAAATCATAGCGCTCTCAAAGCAAGACTGCAATCACCGTCAAAATTAAAGTTCTTACATTCCTCTTATTTCCGTCGATGAGACATCCTTTGCTGACGTCATAGTCAGCATTCGGCCAATCGTGGTAGGCCGACAACAGCGACGCTTTCGATCGCTCACGTCGCCAGTACTGAACACTTAAAATATTACTGAGGGGGAAGGGGGGGAGGGTTCGATTAGACTTAAGCTTACACCGTGGTCTTAAGCCGGGGTCACACTACTTGTTCATCATACAAAAGACAGTCCGCGTACGGATTCGAACGCGAGTCGCCGCGAGATCCGTGCTTCGAATGCCGCTTGGTAATATGCTCGAAGAGAAACTCGCCACGAGGCATTCGAATCACGAATATTGCGGTGACTCGTGTTTGCAGACTGTCTTATTCAGGCACACGTACTGTAGCCGGGGACGCACTGTATTCCTATATCGTACAGTAGACTCTTCTGTACGATAGGAAATAACAGTGCGTCCCCGGCTTTACAGTACGTGTGCCTGAATCAAGAGATCATCTTTGCATATCACTTCTAGTAGGTGACAGTTTTTTTTTAATATCTGTTCACTTATATAAACGCGCGCGCACGCACACACACACACACACACACACACACACACACACACACACACACACACACACACACACACACACACACACACACACACACACACAGGTGTGTGTCCCTGCCACGCTACCACGCGCGCATGCGCACTTGCGACAAACCGCGCGCAAGGTATCAGTCATTATTAGCGGCGAGATGTTTTGTCGCCCTCATGCCTCCCTTTCGTGACGTCATTACATTGCGAACAACAAGTTCGATGGTGTTTGCAATGACCATCGTGGAGGCTTGAAATCGTAACCCTCAAAGCGACACTGGCAACACCATTGAAATTCAAGCTCTTACATTCATCTTATTTTCGTCGATGAGAAATCCTTTCCTGACGTCATAGTCAGCATTCGGCCAATCATGGCCGGCCGACCATAGCGACGCTTTCGGTCGCGCACGTCGCCAATAGTTGTCAATGCTCTCCATAATACGAGTTTTTCCCGCACTTTTTCACGCGCTTCGCTCGCGTCAGCGTCACCTCGCGTCGACGCACGTCAATACCATGCCGGTATCTGTCCCGCGTCCAGATCTCGGCGTCGGCCCGCGCATCGGATTGTTGTGCTTGTTCGCATACCTCGGCAAACCTCACTCATGAAGGCCCTCACTCACCCATTTCACAGGTGAGGTGAAGGCGAACTAGTTCTGACAGGAGCTTCATGAGTGTGAGGGTGCGTGAGGGTGAGGGGAGCGAGTGAGGGCTGTGAGGGTGGTGAGTGCGTGAGGGGCGTGAGGGCCATGAGTGCGTGGGACGTGAGGGGTATGAGTGCCTGAGGACCATGAGTGCGTGAGAGGCGTGAGGGCGGTGAGTGCGTGAGGGCCATGAGTGCGTGAGGGGTGTGAGGGGTATAAGGGCCATGAGGGCGGTGAGTGCGTGAGGGGCGTGAAGGCGGTGAGTGTGTGAGGGGCGTGAGTGCCACGAGTGCGTGAGGGGTGTGAGTGCGTGAGGGCCGTGAGGGCGGTGAGTGCGTGAGGGCCATGAGTACGTGAGGGGTATGAGTGCGTGAGGGCCGTGAGGGCGGTGAGTGGGTGTGAGGGCAGCGAGGTTCAGTGAGGGTGAGTGAAGGGCTGAAGGTGAGTGTGACTGTGAGGATGAGGGTGAGTGAGGGGCTGAAGGCGAGTGTAGCTGTGAGGGTGAGGGTGAGTGAGGGCGACCTAAAATGCCGACTTCTGGTTGTGGGTGACTTCGAGCGACGCGCGCCGACGCGTTCACACCAAAGTTACGAGGTTAGCTCAGTTACGGAACTGCCCATAAACGCTGCTTACACCTCTCCCTACCCATGGTTTGCCTCCCGTCGTTCGATGCACCACCGTTTCTGGGAGACGGCTGCTAGTAACTGCAGTGTCTTCTATGAAATACGTATGTTTCGAAGTACGGCGTCTGAGATGGCGTTTCATCGTATATTTTATGGAACACACAGTTTTGAAATGAAAATTTGGATGGCGCTTCAAACGACGGGAGGCGAACTGAAGGGAGTGATAACCCCCCCCCGCGGGAGTTTCACAACTGAGGTAAGTAACTCTGGTTCACGCTAAAAAAGCGGAAGCACGCGCGCCTGTGAAGAACAGGCCTTCCATAGAATCAAGCCGGGGGCTTCACGGGACGCGTTCGCACGCAATAAAGAAATCTGACGAGTTCGCGGCCTGTCATTACGACGTGCTTCCGAAGACGCGCATGCGCTCCACCGGGCGTCTACAGAACAGCGTTCGTCGTGCGCTGCACTTGACCCGAGGAGACACTAATTCGCCACCGGCAGGATCGACGCTGGCGGCACCCGACCGAGTCACGAAAATCATTTTAAAAGCCGCATGCCCACCGAAATTACGAAATCACGCCGGAAAAAACGCCACCCCTCGATTGCGTCGTAAGCATGCAGCGCGTACACACAGCGACTAACGAGGCGGTAAATGCCTGCGAGGAGGCTGCGAAAAATGGCGGCTCTCCGCCGAGACCCGCGGAGGACCCGTCGGGCGCCAACGACGGCCGGGGCATATAATTTGGCCAGCTCGCCATTAAAAGGCGCGCATCGCCGCCGCGGACGTCCCCCCGGAGTCGCCGTCCTTCTTCTTCTACGGGGAGCGACGTCCCGGGGCAGCTCTGCATGCTCGTGCTCGCGCACTACGACGAGCCTCGTGTTGCTCGCGCGGAACGCCGTGAGAAGGCGTACAAAGGGTCACTGCCGGGCTCGATGCGAGCGTGAGCCCCAAGATTCCCCATGGGACGCGCACGCGATCCCCGGGCGACCGAGACCAGAAAAAACGCGGGTGTGGTTCGATCGAGAAACAGAGGTCTCAGGGTGGGGCCCTAGATGACCGGAACGGTAACTCACTTAGTACTATACAGAATCGACAACTCTTTCCGCCAGTTGTTGTATTGCGACGATTATTTTAGGATTATTTTATCAGGAGTAGCTCTGAAAGAGTGTAGGGCTCGGAGTCGCACACTCCAGCTCTGCAACACGATAATCTCTGCAGAGCTGCTGAACACTCGAGAATCACAGTGAAGGACCGAACGAACAAATACGAGGGGTGATCAGAAAGTATTGCAACTCGCATATAACAAAAAACTACAAGAGCTTTGAAAAAAAATATTTTTCATCATAATCCCTTTTTACACTAATGCGACTTCTCCCATTTGCCTTCAAGACTTTTGATACCTTGGAGAAAAAATATATTTCTTCCTGCTCGTCAAGCCACTGCTCTGTGGCAGTTCGCAGGGCACTCAAGTCATCGAACCTTGTTCCTTTTATGTTTTTTTTTTTTCAGATTCCGGAATAAAAAAAAGTCACAAGGGCAAGATCAGAACTGTACGGTGGGTGGTCAAGCTCTTCGAGAGCACACTCTCGAATGACAGCATGGGCAACGCGAGACCTGTGAACGAGGGCGTTGTCATGTTGGAGGAGGACGCCTCTCGTCACCAATCATCGTCGTTTTTCCACGATGGCCTCACGCAGTTTGCGGAGGCCATCGTGTTATTCTCCTACTGTTTTCCAGATAATCAATCAATAGGATTCGTTTTGCGTCCCCAGCGAGCAAGATGACGTAAAGAATCCGTCCAGTTCACGAGCATTGTGTTGAGTAAACACCGAAACCAAGCTCTGTGGAGAGCGAGCGAAACAAAGCCCTCACCCGATAGTTCGACCTCCTCGCCAATAGATCTGCCGCTCTCCAACGAGGACGTTATAAAAGGTTTTGTTTTGAAGCAGTCAAAGCCCATAAGCGCTGCGCTTGAGTAAACTGAAAAGCTTAGACTTAAAAGAAGAATGACACATGGTTTGACTCCAGGTCCTATAATGAAAATGAGCTGGCGGGCTGATTAGATATACAAAGTAATATAAAAACAGCGCGAAAAGATACGGAAAAAACACGGGAACCGCCATGGTATCCTAAACGTACTGCAATGTACGCTTGGAACAAGCAGCGACTGAAAAGTTACAACGAAGAAAACGCAGACCCCGCAGACGACATGAACGAAAGTCTCTGCCGAGACTGCAAGGTCGTGGCCTCAGAAAATCACGTTTTCTGGGACTGCATGAACATTTCAGAGAAAAAAATAAGAAATTTACAGACAATTCCTGAGGATCAAAGACCCAAGAGCTTGGCGGAATGGACCAGACCATCCGGCTCACTCAAGCACCGAAAAGAATTATTCGACTCCCTCCTCTGGTTCATTAAGGAGGCTCACCTGACTCACTTCATTTAATCTCCATCCCCCACCCCAGGACAGCACCGACGGCTTAAGCCCAGCTGACCTGGCCCTGGTGTTTCTTTCATCTTATTACTATTAAAGACATTTTCAAACAAAAAAGCCTTAGAACGTGAGTTGTTAGTCAGCGCTCGTCCTGTCCACTTTTTACCGAAGCTGTTTATGGCCGGGGTTCCGTGGAGTTTTCATGTGCGTCGATAAAAACTCGCAGCGCCCTCCCTTTGTCGTCGTTCCAAGTGCTTACGTACCTAGTTCCCTTCCGTTCTCTTGGGTAGCGGTCTCGTCGCGCGTGTCTACTTTCCGCCGGGGGCGGTTCCGTCGTGCGCAGTGGCGTACCAACTTGTTTTTAGTGGGGCGGGGCCTGACCCCCCTTCCCGGGGCCGGGGGGGGGGGGCCCTTGGTATCTCAGGGCACCGCCGGCCAGTGTTTGCCCTGCCCAGTGGCGGCTGCTTCAGGGGAGGGGGGGGCAAAGCATGTTTTGCCCCCCCCTTCCCCACTCAGTGAACTGGGGGCAAGCGCCCCCGGTTGGTACGCCCATGGTCGTGCGTGTCTATGGTTTCTCCCAGCTCCTCGGGGCGGCGATAGTCGTTCTCACAAATGTATATAAAAGCAACAGAAAGACAAGTTGCCGTTCTCCATTTCACTTTCCCGTTGTAATGGAAGGACGCGTATAGTCCTGACTCCCGAAGAGCAACGGCGAGAACGGCAACGAGAATGTCAGCGGCGGCGGCGGGCGAAAAACACTACCGATGAGGATCATGCATAAATGTGTTCGAATCCTTGTTCGAAATTCTGTGTCATCTCTGTGTCATCTCTGTGTCGTGTGCAAAACAGCTTCGCTGGTCATACACCCTCTCGGAGTGGAATGGCTCATGATTTTTTCCACTCACCCGTGTCGTTTTGCGCTGTTTTTATTTAAATATGTTCGTATAAGCTTACGTCCTAAATAGTGAGCTCGTATTTTTTTTCCTCTTACCGAAACGCACAACGTTTGAAGAAAGTGAGAGAGAGAGAAAGAAAGAGAGAAAGCAGATCAGAAAAAAAAACAGGCTTGAGAAATGAGCTATTTTAGGCATTCCACCTCGCAGGGGCCACTGACGCGCTAATACACCTGCAAAATAAAGTGAAAAGTCAACAGGCATCGAGTCAAAGAGCACGTGGGGATTTATAAAACCCGCTGCCCCCAGTCGAAATTCCCCGAACTCGCACGCATCTCTCGGCGGTAGTCACTCGATCCAGACAAATGCCTTCCTCAGACGGCGGCTCAGCATCCCCGGACGTTATCTCTATCCTCGCGACTTAGCGCGCCGAGCACCCGAATCTTTGCGTTTCACCTCCAATTTTTAAGCACACGGACACGCACGCAACGCCGCTACCGACGGCGACGACCGCCTCCCGAACGCTCCGAGGATTTCTCAAAGCTCTTTTTTACGGGATTCGATATAGACGGGATAATAACGCTACTTCTTCTCCGAAAGCCAGACTTCTAATCTGGCGGGCAGAATACAAGCAGCGTCGACGTAAGGCTTGTTTAGTGCGTTCTGCAGCGGGGCTCGTTTAATTTGAGAGGAAGAAGAAAAGAAATGAAGGCAAGAAGCAAAAGTGAGACATCTTTGGAGAAATGAGCTCGTCTTGGCGGCGCTGCCGAGGCGCAAGGGCGTCCCTTCTATAGCTCCTTGCTGGGATTAGTTGGAAGTTGCGTGCTGATGATGCGTGAGGAGGGGTCTGCGTAGCAAGAAGGCGCATCCTAGGAACGAAGACGGCCGGTCATCAACCGATCGGACTCGTAAATTGATCGCCCGTACGGCCGAGACACGACGAT
>JAZHYW010035719.1:0-215091 GCA_037355805.1 Ixodes ricinus
CGTTCAAAGAACCTCCCGAGAGAGTTTTGAGTCTTAAAGTGCATCCCCGGGACCCCGTTCGTTACGTGGCCCCTGGGGTTTCCATTCTGCCAGTCATGGCGACGCCTTCCGCGCCGACGAAAGCACAGTGTTTTTCCTTCAGTGTCCCCAACGATACTTCGGTCGACGAAGTAATGGACGCGTTCCAAGTAGCCACCGGCCCCGGTGGCTTGAAGTACCTCCAGCACCACGGTGGGGTGAGGTTTATGGCGGCCGTCAGCAGCATGGCTATTGCCGACCGCCTTGTAGCTCAAGGTCACTTGATGCTTGGTAACGTGGCGGTTCCCCTGGAGCCCGTTGGCGCCCGACTCCTCCACGTGTCTGTCTACCGTCTCCCCCCTTACGTGACCGAGGAAGCCGTCGTCCAAGCCCTCAGCACGTATGGAAAAGTGAAGGGAATCTCCTATGTGACATTCCGGGACCGCCCAGACATCATGACTGGCACCAGGGTGGTGAAGGTGGAGATGACCAAGCCCATCCCCAACTTTATCAGCATCCAGGGCCACCGCGTCATGGTAGATTACAGGGGACTGCGGCGAGTGTGCAGTAAGTGTGGGCAGGAGGGCCACATTGGGCCGGCCTGCAAAACCCCACGGTGTGATCGGTGTGCGGTCTTCGGCCACTCAACGGCAGGCTGTAAGGAACCATGTCAGCGGTGTGGGCATGCCCACGCAACGGTTGACTGCACACAACGCAAAACCTACGCCGCCGTCACCCAGTCGACAGCCACCCGGCCATCTCGTGTGCAACCCCAGGAGACTGCAACCGCCCCCATAGTCCCCCCGGCGTCCGAGCACCCTAAGGACGACCCGAGTCCGCCCGCCTGCCCACAAGACGTGCCCCCGCTTCAAGGCAACCTGGTCGCTGCCCACGACTCCCAGCTGAGTGAAGCGGGTAGCCTGAGTTCCGATCCTGACCGCCTAGTCGTGGTTGAGGATGACGAAGTGACGCCCGGCCAAGAGCATCCCCCGTCTTCGCCCGCCTCCCCTCGTGTTTCGGCGACTCCCGGCACGCTGGAGCAGCTGGGCGTGAAAGCTGCGTCTGCAGGTACCCCCGCCGGTACGCCTGCTGGAGCATCGTCCGCCGTCGACATGACGAGGGAATGCGACCGACAGGAAGTCAAGCGTGGATTCTCGAGTTCCACCAGCGGCTCAGACGCGCCGAGCTCCGCTGCAGCCAAGAAGAAGCGTCTGGTGCACGAAGACAGCCCGGGGGACTCCGACCTGGAGGGCTACAGTGACCTTGAATTTTAGGTTTTCTATGCATCTTTTTTTCCTTTTTACGCTGCTGCAGATCCTCACCCTGAATGTTCAAGGTTTTCGCAACCCAGACAAGCAGCGTGAGGTTGTGCATTTTGCGCGCTCAGTAAACGCGGACATCGTTTTTCTTCAGGAAACCAATTTTTTTTCAATGCGTGACGTTGCAGCGTTTCGCGATCTTTTCAATCTCGACTGTTTTTTTCCTTCGGCGATGGTCGCTGCCGAGGCGTAGGCGTGCTGATTCTTCGTCGCTCGCTTTGTCGCGGGTGTTCTTGCATTTTCGATCACGCAGGCCGCGTGCTCGCGTTCGATTTTTTTGTTGGGCAGCAACGTTTGCGCGCTGTAAACGTGTACGCGCCCGCTCAGGCGTCTTTGTCGAACAGTTTTTTCCAAGAGTTAGATGCTTTCTTGCTAGAATCTCACCCTTTTTTTCTTTTGGGGGATTTCAACTGTGTTCTAGACGCTTACCGCGATGTTCGCGGACCAGGCCAGGGCCGGGCAAATTGGAACGCTCGGGAGCTCCGGCGCCTTGTCGAGCAGTTTGATCTACGTGATGTCTGGTGCGAGCTGCACGGCCCCGCCTTTGCCGCCACGTGGTCTCGCGCTGCCTCGAGGAGTCGCTTGGACCGCGCATACTTCCCGGCCGCTCTCGCGCCTTGCGTTTCGCGGTGCGAGGTTCTCTCGTTCCCCTCAGCGGCAAGATACGTTTCGGACCACTACCCCCTTTTGCTCTCGTTAGCCATTCCGGGTGCTGACAACGCTCGTTGCATGCTCTGGCGTCTGGACGTGCGGCTTTTACACGATCAAGACGCAGTGCGGTCGCTCCGCCGGGCCCTTGTTGAGGCCATACAGGCCATGGGTCCAGATCCTGAGCGCTGGGACAGTCTGAAAATTCTTTGGCGCACCCTGTGTGTGCGCGAGGGTAGGTGGAACAGACGCCAGCTCTCTGGCAGGCTTGCTGAGGTCCTCCGCCGTATACGCATAGTTCAACGAGGAGGCTCCACGACACCACTCATGCAGGAATATTTGGACGCGTTACGGGCTCGGTACTCGCGCATTTTGCGTGGGCACTCGGGCATTGCGGCGCTGCAGCCCCTCGACAACCGTCCGGTGTCTGACCCGGAGGTTCTTCGCTACCTTCGAATGACTCGCTCGGGCGGCGATATGCCGCGCCACATTCCGTCTGTCACGTTGGCCGACGGTGCTAAGTCGTCGCGGCCCGAAGATATAGAGCGGGTCTTTTATGAACATTTTTCGGCTTTGTACGAGTCTCATAGGGATCCCCTCGACGGCTTTTTCAATTCCCGCGTCTTTTCTTTTTGCGGCGCGCTCCCCCTGGTACCTGAACCCGAGCGAGACTCCCTCGCTCGTCCAATCACGCTTCTAGAAGCATCCGAGGCCCTAAAGTGCATGAAGTCTGGCTCTTCACCGGGCACAGATGGCCTGCCCACGGAATTCTATCGTGAGTTCTGGCCTCAGATAGGCGCCACGCTGGTCGCTGTTTTCAACGCTTTTCTCCGCGGCGGCGGCGTTCCGGACTCTTTCCGACGCGGCCGCATTGTCCTGCTCCCCAAGGAGGGTGGGGATCACTCCACGCCCAACGCTTGGCGCCCCATCACGCTTCTTAACACGGACTATAAGATCCTGGCCGCCGTCCTCGTTCGGCGTCTCCGTGACATCTTGCCGGGGCTCGTCAGCCCGTACCAGACTTGCTCCGTCCCCGGGCGGACGATTTTTTCGTCACTGTCCCTTACCCGCGACGTGTTCCAGTACGCCACATCACGCGGCCTACGAGGAGCATTCGTTTCACTTGACCAGGAGAAGGCGTTTGATCGCCTAGAACACCACTTTCTCTTCTCCATCCTCCGGGCGTATGGCTTCCCGGCTGATTTCGTCCGCCTCTTCGAGGTTCTCTACGCTGACCTGGTCAGTGACCTTGTTATCAATGGTCGGGTCACACCATGCTTCTCAGTGGCACGAGGTGTACGTCAGGGCTGCCCTTTGTCGCCCTTGCTTTTTGTGCTTTGCTTGGATCCCCTGCTGCGCCGGATCAATGACCACCCCTCGGTGCGTGGTTTTCCGCTCCCTGGATCGGGATCCTTGAAGGTGTCAGCCTACGCAGACGATGTTTCGCTATTCGTGCGGGATTCGGATAGCCTTTTTGTTATCTTTCGGCTTTACGAGGAGTACGCTGCCCTTTCCGGGGCCCGGCTGAACACGTCAAAGAGCAAGGCCCTAATTTTTGGCGGCTTTTCCGACCCACTTCCAGGCGGCATCCCGACGACTGCGGTTGTCCGTGTCCTAGGTGTTCTTTTTGATTGCTCCGGCGTGTCGCCCGACACTTGGGCCGGTATCGTTGCGGACGTGACGCACCGAGCGGGGTTGGCGGCTCGTTTCTCACTTCCCTTGCGGGACCGTGCGTACATAGTGAAATCTATCCTCTGTGCGAAACTCTGGTTTGTGGCGCGCGTTGCGCGTCCGCCTCCGACCATTGTCCGCCGACTCAACTCCGTAATCTTTTCGTATTTCTGGGAACAGCGTACGGAGCTAGTTGTTCGGCAGGCTCTTCGCCTCCCTCGTACCTCCGGAGGTTGGGGACTACCGTGTTTGGCTACATTCAGTCGAATCCTCGCACTTCGAGGTGTGTTGGAGCTGCTGGAGGCTCCCGACTACCCTGGACGCAGCCTTGTCCTCTACTGGCTTGGCACGCATCGGCGCTCCTTGGTGCCTCGGGGACTTGGCAACCTCTGCCCCACCGCCGATGTGCCGTCGCCGTTTTATGTCGCGGCAGTCCGCACTCACCAGCAGCTCGTAACCGACGTGCCGGATGCTGATGTCTTGGACACCCCTGCTTCACGTCTCTGTGAGGCCCTTTGTGCGCCAGAAGTACCCCTCCTCCATCAGGTGCAGAGCCGCACTTCTGACTGGGCGTGTGCCCTGTCCCCGGATCTCCCCGCGGCCGTAGCGGACTTTCACTGGAGGCTTGGCTGGGGTGTCCTGCCCACCCGGGATCGCCTCGCACAGTGGGGCGTCTCGGCGTCTAACCTGTGCCCTAACTGCGGCGCCCTTGAGACAAACGTACATGTTGTGTTCGACTGTGTTGTTGCTCGTACGTTCTGGACCCTGGTCAGCCGCATGTTTGCGCTCCCGCTGGGCAGGCACTTCCGTGCGCGCCACCGCAGCTCCAGACTTGTGTTTGCGGCCGCATGTTTCATTTTGTGGCAAAACAGAAATATTGCTGTCGCCCGAGGGCGTCGTTTAGGGCAGATGTCCCCGATGATCCGCCGGCTGCGTAGCCTCTTGCTTTCCCACCTTGAGGATGCCCTTTTTGTCCTCGGGGAGGAGGAGTTCCTCCGACGCTGGCATACAGACTTCATTGCCATACGCTCCCATCGCCCGGTCCTAAGGGGTGCGCTGCCGCTGTAATTACGTCATGATTTCAGTGCTCCCGCCGTGGAGCCGGCTTTCAAGCTGGTTTTGATGGCGGTGTTTCCAGCTACATCATTTGTGGGGAGCGCGGGATCGCTTGCTTCTTTTACGGGGTTGCGGTGGTGTCGGGGCGCCGGGCCCTGGTCGGCTCTTGTTGGGGGGTGGTGGGTGGACCATGGGGCAGCCTGCCCTGGGGTTTGCCCGCTGGCCTTCGGTTGGGGCCGGGTGGGGGTCGGCGTCCTGGTGGTGCTGCGGCCCCTGTGGTCGGGCTGAGTCCTAGTCTGGTATTAACTGTTCTCTGTAATTTGTCCTTGTCTCTGCCATTTGTATATATTTGCGCCTTGTACTTTTGTGGTTCTCGTCAATAAATTTCTCTTTCCAGAACTGACGTCGAATAATGTCGATGACGTCAAGGTGTTGCTCAGGACACTGTTGGTACGTCTCGTGCTCCACGTTCAAAGAACTTCCCGGAGAAAACGTAGAACTGACGTCTATTATTGCCAATGACGTCAAGGTGTTGCTCAGACATTGTTGGGACGTCTCGCGCTCAACGTTACAAGAACCTCCCAAAAAAAACGTAAAAATGACGTCGAATATTGTCGATGACGTCAAGGTGTTGCACAGGACATTGTTGGGACGTCTCGTGCTCCACGTTCAAAGAACTTCCCGGAGAAAACGTAGACCTGACGTCTATTATTGCCAATGACGTCAAGGTGTTGCTAAGACATTGTTGGGACGTCTCGCGCTCAACGTTCGAAGAACCTCCCGAAAAAACGTAGAACTGACGTCGAATAATGTCGATGACGTCAAGGTGTTGCTCAGGACATTGTTGGGACGTCTCGTGCTCGACGTTCAGAGAACTTCCCGGAGAAAACGTAGAACTGACGTCGATTAATGTCGAAGACGTCAAGGTGTTGCTCAGGACATTTTTATGACGTCTCGTGCTCGACGTTCAAAGAACTTCTCATACAAGACGTCGAACAGACGTCGATTACTGTTGAAGACGTCGAGGTGAAGCTTATGACGTTGTCACTACGTCGCGTGTTTGACGTTGTCGGAACCTCTCATGTGGACGTACCAATGCCGTCGATAAAAAGTTTGTTAAGGACTTCGACGTCGCCCAACGTCGAGGACCTTATTTCGACGTCATCTCGACGTCTTGTGCTGCCTGGGTATTGTCTGAATTGGGTTTTATTCTTGACCTTGTAGATTGATTCTTTATTTTCTTGTATTTTGGGCAGTTCAGAGATGTCGATTAGTGGTGGCTTCCACAGTTCACACGTCGCGGACTGTCTGCATCGCATTTCTTTCCAATGTGGGAGCCACTGCAGTGCAGACATCGGTGTGGCTTGGTGCATGCTTATTGATACCGCTCTCCTGTTCAAAATAAAAGCATTTGTGGCATCGCAGGGCTTTTAAATAAAGGTTTTCACCTTGAATCGAGTCTTTCCAAAGGAGACATTCCCCGGAGATGTTTCTGTAGCAAAAAAACGTTTTCAGGCCTCAGTCTTTCTAAGTCGGCCAGTGCTTTTTAGCGGCGCGGTGCTGCAGATAGCCTTCAGCAGGTTGTCATTTGGTATATCTTTTGATACCCCACGTATGACACCCACTGCGCAGTCCTTTGAATGAGGCTGGTACACCTGCACCCAAATCGCACCGATGCAGGTGACGACCAGAAGAGCTTTTATTGACTGCATGTTACTAGTGCCGTTGGCTAATAGGTTGAGGCGATAATTTGGTCTCACCTGAATCACACCATCTAAAGCGACGTCTTTAACTTTCTTGTGCAGCTTCAGAAAGTTTAACTTTGTGATGAGCACGTTTAGATCTCCTGGCTTTATGACAATGGTGGGATCGTTAACGGCGTGTGTTTTTTCAATCATTGCCGCACCACTGGAAATCGTGCTCGAGGTTTTGTGCCGTTTCCGACCTTTTTGCCTTTTCCAGTTTTCTTCATTTGATGTCATTTCGGAGTCAGCGTAAATGATGGTGCCCAACGAGTTGGATGCTTCAGAGTAGGAGTTCAGAGAACGGGACAACACAAATATCCAGTAAGTTTATAGAACATAAACTTAAATAAAAATTCAAGGCAGAAAAAAAAACGAACAAACCAAAACAAGACAGGGATGTCAAGTTGATATCACGCATACCTTACCGGGATACACGTATTAAAAGGATACACATGAACCCCCGAACCGAGACTCGGCGACAAAGAGATGGCAGAAGGCACAGCTAGCCGCTTTTGTTTCTATTCCCTCTCCTGTTGGAACGCCGAAGTTGCATCTGGCGTTTGGCGTTCGCCTTCGAACAGCCAGTAGACATAAACCCAGCTAACTTTGCGTCTAACCAGAGATCTGTGCTTTGACGTCCCTGCACGCTCTCATCGACTCCTCTTCCTCACTTTCTGCCTAAATAAACGCACTCAAAAACGCTTCCGACACTTCAGTGTCTCACACTTGAAAACGAGCGTGTTGTTAAATGAAAGATGTCCTGTTCCCGTCCTCGTCCTCGCTGTTTTATACTTTCAAGTTTTGTACGTGTTTCAGTGTCTTTTTAAGCTGATGTGAGCACGCGAGACGTGATCATGTAAAATGTGTCAAGCCCAAAAATATATTAGGCTGAAAGCCTATATATCTCCCATTACGCGAAAAGGCGTCGGCGTTGTCCCCGAAAGATGGCCATAAAAATACGGCATCAAGCACGCACCGCTCAAGGTCAAAGCGCACGCGCCCAGAGATAAAACGCAAAGAAAAGCGCAGCAACGCAGATGCTTCGGCACGGAAGCCGTGATGCCGGCGGGAGCGCCGCGCCTCCGTAGTGGGGGAGCGTGATGTCGCCGCTGCCTCCGGCGCGTCAGCAGCGCTTCGGACTTCATCTGTGCTCGTTGCGTGCGTCGTGCAATGGCGACCGCGTGTACATCTACGGGCTCGACATCGGCAGCAGAGTCTACATCTACGGCTGCACACCGAATGCCATACCAACAGAAACAACTTTAATACGTGTAGAAACATTACTCGAAAACATTTCACTCGCGTGAATATAATGCTTTCGCATTCCTACACGTAAGAAGTCTTAACTGTCACCGGCGTGTCTTGTTTTTTTTTCCCGGAAGGCACTTTGCCAGCCTCGTCTGATTCTCCAAGCTACCTCCGTTGAATGTAGATATTGGTTTTCTGAGCGTTCCGCATGAAGGTAGCTGAAAGAGGCTTTTCTATTTTTTTATTTCATAGTCTGCTTCGCTGACCAACATATTGCTTGATTTTCCTCACAACATTTTATCTACGAATTTAAAGTTTCTCGCTCCGAATCTCAGTTCTGAGTATCAGAAAGGCAGATGACGCTGGACAGTGTGATTTTCCACCCTAAACCTAGTATTTTAGAAATATACACTGCATTGATAAAGTTAGTTAAAACTTAAGAAGCGCTGGGCGTGGCTTATTATCTTCACACTTCTTTACGTGATTGGTTCTTGGTCGTGCTTGTCGGCTAAGGTCGCAGATTCAGTGGCTGCTGAACAATTACAAGATGCGCGGCCACGCCCGGCGTTTATTAAACTGTCTTTGACCATTGCAATATAAACGAGACTGGAAAAGAACTGCTAGTAGCATATGCCATCAGAAGGAAGGATAAGAACTACTCTGTCAACCTCCCGTCAGTTTTGTTCACCAGTCAGAGTTCCTCTTTGTTGGGTCATGGCACTTTGTTCTGTGCGTTTATTGCGGTGATGATTTGCACTATGTCCTTTTTGTTTCAATAAATTTGCGGTTGATGGTCAGCCCTTATTTCATCCTATTCTCTCACTTTATACTTTCGTTTTCCTACCGTCCTACGTTTTCCAAACCTATTTTTGTAAATACATCGGGGATTTATGTACTCAAGCTGCACAAAGCGCATAGATTTACCGTTCGGGCGCAAGCTTTGCCTTAAATCCCAAAAGGATCACTCCCTTTCCAGAGTCTTTGTCACACAGGAATCGGTGGCAGGGGTCGGTGCCAAATTGTATAAACTCAGCGCTAGTTCCGAGCTCGTGAATCGAGAGCTCGCGGTGCTGAACCCAGGGATGCTGGGTTCAATCCATACCCCCGCCGGTTTAGATCTTGATGAGCATCGTACCAGCCTTCGGACGTGTATTACTAGTGCATGACGTGCGTTAAAGTTCCCAGGCAGTGGTACTGCACTGGCAAAATTTCTAATTTACAGCCGTGACACTAGGCACCCATTGAGGGTGGCTAACTTTCCACTGGCAAACAGACATCTACGAAAAACACTTCATTTCTTCCTTTCTTCATAATGTGTTTTTTTTTCTGACTTTTCGACAAAAGTTTCACTCTAACGCTACACTAAAAAGTAATTCCTTAGCCCTCATACATTTCTGGCCGAGTCGACCTAACTTTAAAAGTCAACATACCTTATTGTGAAACTTCAGCATACATTAACTCTTTTGATACCAAGATTGTCATCTAAATTGGACCGCCTTCCAGCACGTATGGTAACCATATTACCCATTTAACTATTTAACGAGGCGGAAACTACTAACCATCGCTTACACGCCTGTCCAAACATTTTTTAAACAAAATTGCTTCTTTTGTTTGTGTTTTTATTGTGTTAATTGTTTTCAATGTTAATTTGCGTGCCTCCCCTCTTTAATACTTATGTGCCCCGAGATTATTTAAATAAATAAGTAAATAAACACAATTTACGTGTCCTTTGTCTTATCTCACAAGAGCGTTAATTGGTGGCAGCCGAAGGCCTGCTTCATGACGTAGCATAGAAAGGAACAGCCCGAGCAGGGGAGGCCGCTCGATCGAGTTAAAAATTAAGGTTGAACCGTGAACTGAGGCAAGGTGGTGATTTGGGCTAGGAGGTGGTCTTTGAGCACAATGAAAAATTGACCGCATCTCTACGTGGTGAATGATGATGATTGGGGCGAAGCTCTGGTGGTGCTTGTCTGCGTAGACGCTGAGCCGCAGCATGCCGAGCCTTTCCTTCGGTTTCATCCATGTCAGAAAGAGAATGTTTGGTATGGAACGTGGTTATATACGCATTTGAGCATTTGACCGCAGCGCCCTCTCGTCTATAAACGTTGAGCCAATGCAAGCAAAGTTTAACGCGATTATATACGCATTTGACCGCAGCGCCCTCTCCTGTATAGACGTTGAGCGGCTACATGCAACGCTTCATCCATGACATCCCCAGCTCTTGAGTTACTACTACATCTCAGAGTCCCCTACTCGTCCCGCAGTCGTGGCCGAGTGGTTAAGGTGATGGACTAGAAATCCATTGGGGTCTCTCCGCACAGGTTCGAATCCTGCCGACTGCGCAAACATATTTTTTCATCATTTTTTTCCCTACACGAGCACGGGAGCACGTGAGTTCACGAGCAGGAGCAGGAGCAGGAGCACTGGACGCCGGACGGACGGCGGACGGACGGACGGACATGGCTAGCCCCTAAGGAGCTTTGCCCCTAAAACAGTGTTCAAAGGGATGTACCACTGAACATGATATAAACAGAACGTGCTTGTCCTGTGTTCCTTCCTTTTGTCCCGCCCCTTTGAGCGCTGTTTTTCATCGTGTACCGTGAACACCCGAGCGATTTTGCCGGTCGACCAATCGCGCTCATCGCCACCTTGCCGCGCGAAGGTGTAACGGTGACTCCCAAAACCGCCAGTGATTGAATGACTCAATTAGTAGGTGTCGTGTCTCTACTGATTACGTTATCCATTAGATCATTATTTTGGCGGTCGACTATAAAACCTAGTGCGAAGGAATAGCGAAAAGCGTAGATCACCCTGCAGGCAAAATCAATCTGTTGTCCCGCGGTCCACACGCTATTCTGGCCATGAGCAAGCTAGCTTGCCTAACCAAGTTAAACTGATCGCTGAGGACAGTATGTCAATACGACCTAAAAGACGAGGCCTGTGCATGACATCATCGCTTGTGGATCCTCGACCCGACCCAAGCGACAGTGAAGCTGGACGAGAGTCGCCGCAGAAAGACAGGCGAATCGTTTTTCGCGTCGCCGCGCCCTAACGTCGCGCTCGTTCTGAGACACTGCAATCTGGGCTGGTGGCGATGCTACCGCTATCAATGTGGCGCTGCGCGGATCCACTTGTCAGGACGCTTGGGAGGAAGAAGCGATCTTTGTCTTCCGAGCGGCCTCCTCAGGTCAGTTTGTTCCATTCAGCACTGCGCCATGTAAAGGCCGGTTCACACATACAGCGGAGCGCTAAGTTAGCGCTACGTGAGCGCTTCAAGGAGCGCTCATGTGGCACTTCCTAGCGCGTGATGTAGCGCTCGGTTAGCGCTTCAGCAGCGCTCTGTTAGCGCTTCGGAAGCGCTCTGTTAGCGCTCAGAAGCGCTTTGTTAGCGCTCTCTTAGCGCTACAGAAGCGCTTTGTTAGCGCTCTCACGCTCCTTGTGTCGTGCTTGCTGCCGCGGAATAGCGCGTGCACGGCGATTTCACTGTTGTTGTTTTTCCGTTGGCATTGAAAGAAGAGGAAGTAAAAGAGCTGCTCTTCAAGCAAAGGGTCGGGCAGGCGATCCAGAGTCACCGAATCTGAACGACTAATTGATTGGGTACGACCTCATCGCTTTTTATTCAATATGCTTGACCCTGGTTTCAAAGACACGCAGTTAAAGATAATCGCCTTCGAAAGAGCTCTGTGTCTCGGTCCCTCAGTCTATAGGAACAAGGTTCGCCGGGTACCTGTCGGTATCTCGGTGGCGAAAGATTTCGCGCACCCAGAAGGCTCTTCTGGGCGTTAAGCCGTCCACAAACATATGCACTAATCGCGTATGTAAGAGCATTTGTCGCGTTTCTATTTCACCATCTCACATGTCCGCCATGGTGCTGCTGATGCACACCCAACCACAGGAACCGGAATCGCAGTGCACGCGCTAATCCGCGGCACCGCGGTACAAGCAGCGCTACTGAAGCGCTAACACGGCGCTACTGAAGCGCTAACAAGGCGCTACTGGAGCGCTAACAGGGCGCTACTGGAGCGCTAACAAGGCGCTACTGGAGCGCTAATCACGCGCTGTATTAGAACGAAGTCACGCGCTAGGAAGCGCCACATGAGCGCTCCTTGGAGCGCTCACGTAGCGCTAACTTAGCGCTCCGCTGTATGTGTGAACAGGCCTTAATAGTTCTCTGGCTGCTGCCAGGATAGCGTTACCATCAGATGAGACGCAGTTCACGCGTTCCGTATAACCTTGATGAGCGCTGCACACATCTCTCGTGTTTCGGTGCCCCTTCGCTTGCAACACAGGCACGAGCTCCAGGGTTTTCAGCAAAGAGCCTTTCTAGGCGCAGACGATCGTGCAAAGAGACCATTTTCCGGAACTACGCCCTTTCAACTTCTGCCTTTAAATTAGAGTGCTGTACGCAACTTGTGAGACGGAAGTTTAACGACACTGTCTAATCGCAGTACGTCAAGTAGCATTCACGTAACGTCCAAACTCGAAACGCCATGAAACAAAAAGGAATGAAACAGCCAAGAAAGGAAAGACGAAGCGAGGGAACTATCGACCCAGAACTTCCCACAGAATCGCCGGAGCGTTTGCCGACTCTGCGCGTAGCTGCCATTAATTCGGATAATTAATGAAGCGACGTGGGTCATGCGAGCAGCTTGGGCGTCTGCTTTTCTTCCTCCCTGCTTTTTCTTTTTCTTTTTTGGTCCCCGAATTTCGTCCCTTGGGAGGCGGGAGGGAGAACCGAGCTGTCTTCGCAGTCTGCTTGCCCTGACACCGTGGCGTACTCTTTTATTCCGCGGAAACTTTTGGTGGCTGCTCGCAGAGTCTGGTTATTTTTATAGTTTTGTCTATTTTTCGTTCTTGCCTTTTTGCTGTTTTGGTACCGGAGCATGAAGCGATATATTGCCCGAATGAAAACCTAAACTGCGCTTTGCCTTGATACATAATGTTCGCGGTTTGTATCTCGGTGGTAATGAACGGGGAGAAAGATCAGCCGTATTGTGTGAAAGTTTAAACAGAGGAAAGCTCGCCTCAGTGACTTTCCACAATTTTCTCGGGTAATGGCTCGACGGCCAACTAAGCAGTATAGTGATTCCACCAGGGATAAAGATGCAGAAGTCCTAGATGACACTGAGGTAGTTTTCGACCATTTATCGCATATACAAAAACAAAGCCGCGTCTGCGCAGAAACCCTACGGTCCTTCCTTAGGAAAATCGTCCTCACGTGCGTCAAGAGCTTAGTTCTACCACGCTTCAAAAATAAAATAAAATAAAAACATATGGGTAACGCGTGAGATCTCGTGTCTCAAATGCATGATTAACCGATACAAGGAAATTACGCGAACGTAGGCGCCTAAATCAAAGTTCTTCGGAGACAACTGCAGTCGAAAATAAAAAGTTCGTGATTTGTTTTTTTCCTAAAGTAACATTGTACTACTTTTTGAAAGATAACCCACCGAAGGTTTGGGCATATTTAGCTAGGAAAATCAACTCAGTGACTGCGATCAAGCTTGACGATCACATAGCGGATGACAATAATGGAAATACCGAACGTGTTTAGAAAGTTTTTTCGTCCGTGTACACGAACGACAACTCTCAGTTGCCATCGTACAGCAGAAAGCATATCATAATTCCAGATGTTGTAGTGTCTAAAGCGAACTTAAAGGTAACAGCGCAAAATATGAGTCACACACGAAGACCACACGCACAGCATCAAAAAGGAACCTCTCACGTCACGCTGACTATCAACTTTGGTTTGCATTTTTGTCTTCTTCCTTTACACCGATGAGAAATGATCGGTGTAAAGATTTACTTCTTAATTAAATCTTCTGAAGTCTAAAGCGGGAAATGTTGATTACATGCTTCGGCTCGACACTAAGAAGTTCTGCTGGACCGATGAGGCACCAAAATATTCCTATCCGAAAATACCCCAAATGGTGCTTCGAATTTGTGTATGTCATTACGCTCGCAGTCTTAATGCGCAAATGGTACTCAGTGATTGGAAGAATGACATGGTTGTTCCAAGTTACAAATCTGGCAGCGTCTACGATGGACACAGTTGCAGACCAATCTCGTTGTTATGTTCTAGTGGCCAAGTTGTTGAAAAATTCTTACGCAACCACCTAACAATCTTAAAAAAAAAAACTTCTTTAGCAGGAATAAGCACGGTTTTAGGCGCGGCCTATTGACAGTCACGCATCTCTTACGTACAATCCACGTACTGGTGAAAAATACTGGACGAAACCAATCAAGATTACGTCGTATTTTTAGACGTTCCCAAATAATTCGACTGAGCTTCCCATTCCAAGCTATTGCACAAGTTGAAACACATTCTTATCAACGACAACATAATCAGATGGCTTGATCCTTATCTTACTAGTCGTACACTATTCGTGACCGTCAACAGTCGCAAATCGCAAAAGGCAGACGTTCTCTCCGGTGTCCCGCAGGAGTCGGTGATCAGGCCTCTCCTCTTCTTGGTTTTTATTAGGGAGCTCAAAAGGAAACTTCGGTTGAAAACGAAGCCACATAAAGGGCTGATACCATCGTAGTGGCATAGAATATGATAACAGCCGAAATATTATCCACTAAAACCGTTTTTAAAGATGAAACCAGCTGCTTTTTAGCGGGCGGCAAGCGGGTTAGCTTTTAGTCAAGGAACACTGGCGCAGCACCCTTGTGACGTCACTTCGCGGTAGAGCTGCGCTTGATTCGTTGTACCGCGTACCTTAGCACCACGCTGACGTACTGTCGCGGCCGTACGGCTGATGATCAGCGTTGCCATCCTTCTAGCAGATAGTTTTCGTTTTGAAGTAGACGCCCGAAACCAAACTTTGAGCCGGGATATACACAAAAACCACACACAATATCGAGAAAACAATATATACCTTGCAATTCAGGGACACTGCTGCAGCTGAAAACAGTCATAATCCCAAACTCAAAAATATTGACCGGAGTTGCCGTTTAAAGTAAGTCACCCCTCAATGCAATGCCGCTTCTCCACGGACGACTGCGTCATGTTTTTAAAAGTCACATGTCACGCCGACCAAATAAACTTGAACAATTCCTTATCGCAAGTATCAAGGTGGTGTGCCAAATGGCAAATGGGGCTCAACGCATCAAAGTACGTCCACGTGACAGACAGCAATTCAAAAACAACCGCCTCCCTTCACCTACACTATCAAAGATATCTGGTTAAAAGCAGCCACGGCATACAAATACATCGCTGTCCTGCTAACTTCAAATCTATCTTGGAATACGCATATGAGCGTCCTTCTTAAAGGGGCCATGCAACGATATTCGCTTGGAAGGTTTTTCAATGTACACGAGTTTACTGACACTAGTGGGACCTAAGTATACACTCGCACGATACGCCTCTGACCAAGGAACTCCTTTGTTGTGGTATAAATTCGAGGACAAAAGTGAGCATTTTCGTTTAATCTCTCCTTCGCAAAACCTGATGACGCAGCTGGGCGGTCACAGTACCGCCCAGTGACGATATTTGAACACGGCTCATAGATTGGACCCGAGCATTCCGTGAGCACTCGATTCGGGCCCGTGATAAGTAATAGCTGGATAAGCATTCGGGTAGTGGCCCGTGTCCAGTCGCGGCAATGACGACAAGAGCCGACCTAAAACAGTGTCTGGAACTCGGCGCATATCCTGTGCTTTGCCAACCCCAGCGCGTGGCTTTGATCAACATTGGTGCCATATGATGGGCTTCAGATCGCGTGGCCTCTCGTTCAAGCTGCGAGGGGGAGGGGGGGGGGGAAGTTAACGCTACTCATTTTTTATTTTTTTTTCTACAAATTTTATTGCGTGTTGTGAAAAACGAACAGGCGATTAACAAACGGCCATTAACGTCACGGATTCGTTCGAGACGGTATTTGCACCAAGTACAAAAATTGTTGCATCGCCCCTTTAAGAAAGCAACAAGAACAGGGGACACCGCTGGCTTGGGAGCCGGTGTCTACCTTCAGCGAGACCACTTGTTCCGCTAGCTGGGCCTTGACAGTCCAGTCCCGTTCACTCCCGATGCCGCAAACACCCACGTCCAAGATGTCGAAGTCCTCGTCGTCGTGCTTCACCTCGCTGACTTCTTTGTTGCAACAAGCTGCGAAGTGGTTGCGACCCTGACAGGCGTGACAAGTCTTCCCAAAAGCGGGGCATTTCCTCTTTTCGTGCCTCCTGTTGCACTTGAAGCACTGTTCGGTTCTTGAAGCATCCGAGCGGCGCTGGTAGCGTTTTGTGGTTGAGTCCACCTTTTCTTCGCGGGCGTACCAAGCTTCATTTTGTTTGGCGGAGGCTTCTGCGGCTTTGCAGGTTTGTTCTGCTTTCTGGAGCGTCAAGTCCTTTTCCCTCAGCATTTTCTCCCGTAACTTTTTGTTGTTAGTGCCGAAGACGATTTGATCGCGAATCATTGAATCAGATAGTTGTCCGAAGTTGCAGTACCTTGCTTGTTTCCTGAGGTCGCGGATAAACTGCTCCACCGGTTCCGCCTCGTCTTGGGTTCTTGTCCGAAATACGTATCTTTCGTACACCTCGTTCTGCTGGTCCGCGCAGTAGTCCTCGAACTTTGCGACAATGGTCTTGTAGTCTTCCTTGCTTTCACCCTCAGCGAAGGCGAAGTTATTGAAGATCTCTAGAGCGTCGTCCCCGGCGATGGTCAAAAGTGTGGCCGCCTTGGTAGCTTCCGTTCTTGGTTTTTCTGGCGCCGTCGCTTGCAGGTACAGCTCGAACTTCTGTTTGAAGAGCGTCCAGTTCTTCTGAACGTTTCCCGACAGGAGCAAAGGGTCGGGCTGCTTGAGTGGTTCCATGACTGCCTCTTGCTGACAGGTGTGGTCGCGGGGGCCACTTCTGACACCATGTATCAGCCGGCACTCGGCTGATAAGAAAGTCAGTCCGACACTGCTGGCTTCGTGAACGCAACAACGACCAAGGTTTATTTGTCATCGTTTATATAGCCGAAAACAGGGGGGCGGTACCGACGGCATGACTCAGTGGTATAGATGACATAGCATAAGCAGCATGATAACATTGGCATGCGATACGATATCGGCATGATACAGTTGTCATGCTTCTAAACCCTGGAATCAGGTTTACAAATATCGCCGCGCGCGCACCTTGCTGAGTCGGCAGCGCGCGCGTGGTCTAACGGTTATAGCGCCTGCCTCCCACGCGAAAAGCCAGGGTTCGATTCCTGGCCGCGGAGACACCTTTTTGTTGACATCTAATGTAATGTTCTGGTGAATTCGAGAACCGTGTTGCTTGTTCGAGGTCAAAAGTTCTACACGCCGAACCTTCTGGGCCGATTATTCCAGAAGCCCACGCAGCGTACATAAGAGGCTCCGCGTGGCAAGCCGCAGTCAGTTTCGCCTTAGCGTTAGATCTTGCTGCTTCACCGCCTTCTGACGCCCGCGACGCTCTCTTGTTATCTTTCTTTTCCCTTTTATTTTTGGGCACAAGTTCTCCCTATTAAACGTTCAGTTTATTCAGTTATTATCGCCTCATCACTTGCCATTCGTGACAATATGTCCTTTCCCAAGCGGCTGGCTTTCATTTTCTCACTTCTAAGAAAGTTGTGGTTTTGGAGAAGGAACCTACGCAACTGCACCTCCGCCATTAAATTAGCATGTTGTAAAAGCCTCATTCGCCCCGTGCTTGAATACGCAGACGTAGTATAGGACTCATGGTTGCAAACGAGCATTAATGCGCTAGACAATGCTTAAAGGGAGGCCCTGCGGTTCACCAATATTCGGTACGAAAGACGATCATTGATAACGGAACTCTACAAGCAATCAGGCTTTATTATTAAAATTAGCGCAAAGACAAGGAAGGAAGACAGCAGGACAGGAAAGAGCGCTACTTACAACTGGTTTTAATAGAGAACGATGAGGAAGAAGTAGAGTAGTAATGTTTTGATTGAAAAGAAAAGAAAAGAAAAAAGAAATTTAAAGGTGAAGAGCATGAAGGAAAATGATATAACAAGGTTGAAAAGACATTTTTTTAGGTAAAAAGGTGAAGGTTGATTGTTTTAGATTGTACATCTGTGTACGTAGTAACGACGACAGCAGTAGCTGCACACAGTCATCCACGACGTCGTTTTCTTCCAGGACACCGATACTTCTGTGATCTGTGATCTTAAGGGTGGAGAGACACTTTTCACGGTGACCTTGCCGCAGTTTTCTGTGCTCGAACCACCGCCGGTCACATTTCTCAGTGAAAGAGTTCGAGGTATTGTATTTCTCTCTTCGATAGGGCCACTGATGGAGCACTGATGCATTGGCCTGCTTTTCTTGTGATCATATGTGCCTCGCAAATTTCCCTACTTGTTTTTTCGTTTAGACGTTTTAAGATTTTTGTGTTTTTGAATAATGGGGTGCAGTTGCAGTCCCGAACATGTACCGCGAGATGTCCTGCGGGTGATGCTTTCAGTGCGAGGTCATGTTCTCTTAATCTAACGTTAATACAACGACCCGACTGCCCGATATAGACTTGGCCACATGATAATGGTATTTCGTAGACCACTCTGCTGTTACATTCAACATACTTGTGCTGGTGATTAACTTGGCATCCTCCCTGTTCTCCTTTCGTGTTGTTTATTTTTGGGCAGAGTTTTTTAGCTTGTCTGGTGCCGATAGTACTATCTGAACATCGTATTTGGATGCCACCTTCTTGATGTTATGCGATAAGCGATGCAGATATGGCAATATGGCAGGACGCTTTCTTTTTCTCTTTGTCTTTGTCGTCTCTTTGAAGTCAGTAGCTTTTCGGCAATTTCAAATAAGATCGAACTTGGAAACCCTGAGCACAATAGTCGTTGGACTTGATTTTCGAAACTCTTCATGGCTGAATGGTGGCATGACTTTTTTAGTGCTGTTGTGAAGCAATTGGTGACGATTGCTCGCTTAATGAGCTTGGAATGCGCCGAGTCGTATGGTAGTAGTCTCTTCTTCGAACGTGGCGAATACACCCAACAAGTGTGATCGTCCATAAACGTTAGTCTGATGTCCAAAAACTGGAGTGTGTCATTTTCTGGCGACTCATATGTAAACTTGAGACCTTCGGCTTGTTCTAAGAAGGAAGATCTTATGTGGCAAAGTGTCTGATTCTCATTGTCAACAGGTCTTTCTCTCAGGAGGACAAGGTAGTCATCTACATAACGAAAAATACGAGTAACATGTGCGCCGGCAATCGTGTTGGCTATGTCCCTGTCACATTTTGCTAGAAAGATGTCGCAAAGTACAGGGGCGACACATGACCCTATGCAAATACCTTTCTTTTGAATGTAAGATGTGTCATTGAAAGAGACAGCGGTGGCAGACAGGTAAAACTTCAAAAGTTCTAAAAAAGAATCAACATGAATGCCACATTGGTTCTGAAAAGTGATGGATCCATTCTCCTCGATAGATTCCCTCACTGCACTGAACAGCTGGGTGTGAGGGATGGAGTAGAACAGATCTTCTACATCTAGGGAAAATCCATAGCGGACTGCCGCCTTGTTCTGCTGTAGATATAGCACTAGATCATCAGAGTTAGACAACAAGAATGGGTCATTGAGTCGAAGAGTGGAAAGATGACGTAGGAGGAATTGGGACACGTTTGCCTGCCAAGAACCTTTTTCCGTTACAATAACACGGAAGGGGCATCCTTGTTTGTGCGTTTTGGCTGTAAAAAACATATCCAGTTGGTCTTTCTTGGATGCTGTGATGAGTTTCTTTAAATGTTCCAATTCAAGATTGTTGCACAACTGAATTGCCTTAGCCTTTACAGTTTTTGCTTTGAAGCCTTTTAACTGGTTGAAGTTCTTTTCTATGGCACAACTGGCTTCTCTAAGTAGGTAGCCCTATTTGACACCACAAAACCTCTCTTTGTCAGATAATAATAGGTTCAGATCATGTTTTCGAAATAATCAACAATTGGAAAAAACACATTCTTTCTTGCTTCCAAGTGATTCGTTTTTAACAATACGTCGACGCAGTCTTCTATACATCTCGATCTGTCATATTCTTGCGTTTTTGCAGCTATGTCGTGGACCGTGGACAAGAGTTGTACGCCTTCTCTCATCGAGTGCCAAGTGCCACAAAGTATGTTGAATGTAACAGCAGAGTGGTCTACGAAATACCATTATCATGTGGCCAAGTCTATATCGGGCAGTCGGGTCGTTGTATTAACGTTAGATTAAGAGAACATGACCTCGCACTGAAAGCATCACCCGCAGGACATCTCGCGGTACATGTTCGGGACTGCAACTGCACCCCATTATTCAAAAACACAAAAATCTTAAAACGTCTAAACGAAAAAACAAGTAGGGAAATTTGCGAGGCACATATGATCACAAGAAAAGCAGGCCAATGCATCAGTGCTCCATCAGTGGCCCTATCGAAGAGAGAAATACAATACCTCGAACTCTTTCACTGAGAAATGTGACCGGCGGTGGTTCGAGCACAGAAAACTGCGGCAAGGTCACCGTGAAAAGTGTCTCTCCACCCTTAAGATCACAGATCACAGAAGTATCGGTGTCCTGGAAGAAAACGACGTCGTGGATGACTGTGTGCAGCTACTGCTGTCGTCGTTACTACGTACACAGATGTACAATCTAAAACAATCAACCTTCACCTTTTTACCTAAAAAAATGTCTTTTCAACCTTGTTATATCATTTTCCTTCATGCTCTTCACCTTTAAATTTCTTTTTCTTTTCTTTTCTTTTCAATCAAAACATTACTACTCTACTTCTTCCTCATCGTTCTCTATTAAAACCAGTTGTAAGTAGCGCTCTTTCCTGTCCTGCTGTCTTCCTTCCTTGTCTTTGCGCTAATTTTAATAATAATGTTTAACCAACTAGCCCACCAGATGATACTAATTCAATCAGGCTTGCCGCAATCAGGCTCGACGAAGGAAAGCTAACAGGCTAAACGTGTTTTTTTCAACTTTTCAACGACATGAATGTTGTGGACATTGGCAATTACGTTACAATTAACACAAGTAGTCTAACCAGGCCGAAGTACGTTAAAGCAATTCGAGAACCTCTTTGCCGCAAAGATCTGTTGAAGAACAGCTTTTTTCCACGGACAAGTCGCCGAGCGGAACTGGCTTGCTTCAGAGCTCATTGGCCTAGTCTCCCTTAAACAGTTGTCTGTCAAGGTGCAACCCGTCCTATCCAATGAAATGTCAACATACAGATAAAAGCAAATTACCCTCTATCGCTCGCACCCATGAACTCAGCTACTACCCTGACTCAAACCTGCATTCATCTCGCTCCGCCAAGAAGGGCGCATGTATCCACTGTTTCTTCGTTTAATATTTACGTTCATGTTACACCCGTGTTACCTCAAGCTACTGGCAACTTATCAAGCTCTTCAATTTATAATGCTCCTTTTTTGGCTTTAGTGCTTTAATGTTACAGTGTACTTATGAAGCTGTTCAAATCACAATGTTTCGGTTTTTGTTTTACTACGAATGTTTGAGTGTTGCCTTGTCTTGTGCACACGCGGCCGCAAAATCCTTAGATAAACGAGAAAAAAGGCGTACCACGGTTGTAGTGGGCAGGGCTTTGCAGCGCGGACCGAAATTTAGTCTGCTTTAAGAACTTCAGATTGGGCGAGTTGGTTGTTCATGGTTGTCGACGTTTAGCGCACTCGAAAAACTGTTACTCAAGCATCCACACACCCAAAGAACACACCTCTCACACAGCGCTCACTAGCAACTTTGTATTTCGTGATTTTTCTTCGGCTTCTACTTCTACTTCAGTTTTAGACGATTTGCAAATAGAAAAGACGAAATATGAGTAAATTCCCGTCTGCTTCCTGTACAGGGGCTGCGATGATGTCAGAACGTCGAGTTCCTATTGGCTGATTGAAAAAGTACACCTCAAGGCACCTAGCATAGAGGTGTCACCCACTATTTTTTTCAATCAACCAATCAGAGTTCGGCGTCGTTCTGACGTCAGCGCAACTCCTGCGCAAGAAAAGCATGCGACCTGCACTCTTAGAAAAAAGGGTATGGATAGTCCTCCCTTAGGGGAGGAACGGTCTTGTAACCTATGTTCCTTCAGAAAGGGAGCAACCTTCGTCCCTGAAGCAGGGGAGCAAATAGTTCCTCCGTCGCCTGCATCTCATTATGGCGGCCCTGAATCGAGCAAATCGAGCTCAATAAGGCTTAACGAGGACGCTACGTCTCTTGTACGGGACGAAAGGAGCAGCAAATAAAAGCGTAACACGAGCTTTCCGCGAACTGTGTTTATTTCCGAAGCCAGGTTCCCCCTGCAGGTACAGAAACTTGCGTTTCGAAAGCAGCTACTTAGTCTTCTCGTCCTCAGCACTGCGATGTTAAACGGAGACAACCGATACCCAGTTACTTCGCGCACTTCACGTCTTACCTTTGCTGTTCCTCGAGTCACAATTCCTTCGCCAACCGCACATCACGGAGGAATGGCAAACCAATCCGCGAAACCAAAAGCCGCTCTCAAAAGAACAAACTCGAAGCCGTTGTTTACCGCGTAGCGTGAAAGAAGGTTAAATCGCTTGCCACCAGATGGCCGAGTCAAGCAAAGTAAATGCAAGTAGCTAAACTAGGTGGCGCTAGGTACCGCCTAATTCATGTTCTACAAAAAATAATTTTTATTTTCCTCAGGCTATCTTTTGCGCATTCGGCACCTCTACTATATACACACTACGCATACTACAAGCATCAGGTGAACATACATTGACATACACACACATTGCACATACAAACGTCAACACAACGGCACACTAACCCGAACACTACACCCGAGCTCTGCGTTTCCGTCTTTTATACTGGTCGTTTTGAACGTACGGAACTTTTCGGTGACTCCATAAGCAATAAAAAATATTCCCAGCATGTTGATCTTTTCCCAGCAATGTAATACCACTGAGAATATTTCGAATGGCTCAGGGGATGAATCTCTTATTAAGAAGTAAACGCTCGATCATGCCGTAATTATTTGAAAGCCAATAAATCCAGCCGCTCCAATGCGGCTCGAAGCCATGAGTTTGTTTCCCCGCACGGCACGTCGTAGCCGGTATTTCTATTGTAGTTTGTTTTTCTATTTGTGCTGTTCGCGCACGGCTTCAATTGCCGTCTTGAATTAATCTCTGTAGAGCGGATATTCACTCAGCTGGAAGTGATGCTTCACGGGCAGAGAAATCGCTTTTCGATCGACTTGAATGCAGTCAAAGCCGCGACTTGCGGCAGGTGTTATGTACGGAGCTACACCGTGGCGAGCTCGAAAACTTCTAGCGCTCATCCCAGCGCGCCACTTGGAGGGCAGTTTCTCCAGGAACTGTAGTATATTTAACCAGCAAAATAAAGGGTAGCTCTTTTTTTTTCGATTTTACCTATCATTCTTTTTTAATGCTGAAATTCCACACTGTATATATAAGTGCTTTCCGTCATAATTTCGTACTTTTCAGTCCTTTCCACAGAGCGCAATCGCTCTCGGGGAGAAGACAACCGACAGTCACATTGGCCACAGTACGATAGGAGCTTACTGTTCAGACCAGCGTTCCAACATGACTATCCGCACGTCGACCGATTGCACCTAATCCCTCAAGTGGTCTTAAACTCTTTAATGTGAAGCGGAATGTCAACCTGCGACACCCCGCCCCCTCCGATCACGGCTCGGCCAGCGGCATCAATGCCCGACAGTTTACGCAGTTTACGTCATCTCATCTTGTTGTTACACCACTGATACGCGAACACACGGTCACATCGGCGATAATTCCAGTCTTCTGTTCACAACGCACAACACTGCCATCACGATGTTGCTACTATGTTGCTGACACGCAGAAATACGAAGCCACGTTGATTGCCGGTTGGCACTCGGCATCGGAAAACAGAACCAAACTCAGCACGGAAGGCACCCAGGCAGCCGGCAGCAAAACCTGCCGGTCTTGGACGCAGTTCCTGCGATTTCCATAACGTCGAAAACGTCGACACAGATCCGCGTGGTTCCGATACTGTAGTTCCGCGTGGGCCGGCGTGGGTTGCGCGATCCGGAGACGGCGATCTTACCCAGTGTACGTAGCTCTGCTGGCACTGCTCCGGAACTTCGCTGTTTTTAGCGGCTTCGTTTGCTCGTTTGATAAAATTAGTGATAAAAACATCAATGCAACCGAAATGTTCTGCACGTTTGGACTAGAAGACGGAATTAACGGCGGCCTTCGTTGCCGCTGAAGCTCAATCAACTCAACAACTTTTCTTAAACAACGTGCGCGACGTGGTCGAAAAACGAAACCGAAAGAATATAAGTCGGGAGGGCGAAAGCTTTCTCCCGTCGGCATGGAGAAGGAGAAAAACGTTTCGTTCCTCCCTTTTTCTCGTGTCCGCTTGGGGGCGCGCCAGTAGGAGGGAGGAAGACGCGCCGTTGCTACCTTTTTTTCCTCCATTTTTCTTAGAGTGTGCTCTGCGTATAGCGGCAGTTACGCAGAGCACTATTTGTTAGTGCACAACTTTAAGCTGCACTCACTCTGCTCATATATTCTGCTAAAAGACACGGTGTACGCTGTCGGCATGATGACCTAATTGCCTGCCGACACGCTTACAATATGTTCGAAGCATGCTTGAAGCATGCTCCTATCATCCCCGTGCATCCAAAGGGGTCCCGAAGCGGCGAACAGATGGCATCACAAAATCCGGGGTGTCACGCTGTCGGGTGTCGCGATCCTGGTGGTTGGGCGTAGAAGTTCCGGCAAAAAGAGCGAGCAGACGCGAGTGTTGCTGTCGTCGCGGCGTCCCAACTCCTGGCTGCCGAAGCTTCCGTGGACTGTCAGGCAGGAGTGCGACCTTCAACGAGACAGGCGTCTGCCACGCCCACCACCGTGGCGGCGACAGCGCCGCCAGGATCGCGGCCGGCGACGACACGACAGTTCTGTGACGTCATCAACCGAAAAAAGACGGTTCATTTAATTGGACGCGGTAAATGCAATAGTAAGAGGCGCGTTCCATCCATCGTAGTAATACCCTAGGCTGAATAGTATCGCGATAGTATGTTATAGGTACTTGTGAATATCTGTATCTCTGTATGAATGTACATTTAAAAAATTATAGGTATTTCAGTAGTGAAATACATATGCGATGTATCGCTTACACTGCAAGGCTTAGATCTTCTTACTCGTGTTACTTATAATTAACTGTTCGATCTTTACGACAAACTGATTCAACATAACATTTTTGGAGCAAGAGATCCCATACTTTATAACATGAATCCACCACACGACCCATTTTACTGCGTGTGTGTGTGTGTGTGGGGGGGGGGGGGGTGTCATGTTTACAGATGTCATCTGAAACCGTCATCAAACACAACGCTGTTTGTCGCCTCTTCTTTGTGTCCCCTCCTATCCAGAGTTCTCCAGCATGGTCGTTCGCTGGTTCGCCTGCGCAGTCACCCTGAATTCAATCCTAAATGCTAAAAAGCAAAATGCAAAGAAGAAACAAATATACGAAAGTGGTTCAAGATAAGGTCACTTGAAATAATAGTGGGACAAGTTCTTCCCGCAAGGCCCTCCACTCTCATCACTTTAGCAGAGTGAACGCTCGAAATGATGCGAGTGGCAAAAGGGAAGCTACCGATATTGGACATTAAAGGAACTGTGAGGTAGTGGATTGCTAGAATGGATAGTTAATTGGCATAATGAAAAAGAAAGAGGGGACAAACACGCACACACCATTTGTGCGTGTATGTGTTTGCATGTACCTTTGTCGACGACTGTGTCCATTCCTTTTTGCGCTTTATTAATCATGAAAATAAAGGACTCGTGGAGAGGCTTCTCTTTTTCTTGTGAGTGACACTTAGTGCAGACAGGCCCGGCTCCGTTGTCCGATTTTCACAGCCTGGGTGACGCAGATGCACTTAGACGACAGTTTTAGACACACCCTCCCTGAAAAACGCGATCTATTACTGGCAAACTCTTTTTGTCAACCATGGCAAGCAGCCGTCTGCTTCCAGTTTTTGTTTTATTTTTGTAATTTACCAGCACTTGACGTGGTGGATGTAAATATACGAAGAGATAGACGTAAGTGGAGGAACATAAAGTACCACGAAGGAATGAACATAACCTACCCATACATTCGCCAAAAACTGCACTTCTCCACACCTAACACTGATCCGAAAAGAGAAACTATCTCCGTGTTTATCTGCATTTTAGGATACTTTATGTCCGCTTTGCGGAAGTACCTTAGATATATCGTGTTAGATAAATAAACAAATGTATATTAGTATCAGTCTTTTTGCTTTAAAATACACGTATCGCAATATTTGTATTCCGGAATACTTTTTTAGAGTAGGTCAGCCCATGCCTGACGGCTGTCACGTGACAAAAGTAATATCATCGATCGAACGATATAAAAACACTAACAACATTATTTCGTAATACCACACTATACTTATCACGTTTATATTGTATACATATCATCCAAAAAATAAACTACTTGGTACCGTATAAAAAAAAACAAAAAACACGGTTGAAATGTTGAAATGTTTGCGATAATATAAAATTGCACTATGAATTGCATCAGTTGCTTCTATAAGTGATTTGTTACACCTGTTTGAAGGCAGCTTGCTCGTATCATGAGAAAAATGGCGCCCGTGTCGTCTAGATTGTCGTGAAAACGTCGGGCACGACATACCTAGTTCGCATAGGAACCTGACAAAAACCAGAACTTATTATATCTCTTTCTCGTTGTTTTAAGGTGAATAAAGGCCACCCTTTCAGCCATAGTTGCAATGATTCATCACCAAAAAAAGTGTGCAGACAGTGTCTGAGTTCTGTGTTGTTGATCAGACAACAACTGTCTGCAGAAATATTCGAAGCATGCTTCGAAGAGGCTTGAGGCGTGTTGGCAGGGAACTCTGTCATCACGTAAGCAGCCAACATCGTGTCTTTCGTATCATGTATGAGCGTGATGGTGGCTTGAAACCTTTATCATCAATACCACCGAATAGCATAAACCAACAAACAAACAAACAAGAAGCGAATACGCCTCTAACAACACATGCAAACATAGACGGTTTGGACGCACTTTTTGTTGCTGCGTTTTTACTCCCTCCAACGTTGATATTACTCAGTCCGTCCGAAAGCAACTGAAAACGAGTTCCGAACTCATTTCCTAACAAAAGTCACTTTCAGCGAACGTCAATAGATGTTCCCGCGTTGCGGCGACCAAAATTAACCTTCGTCTCGAACCCGATTTGCTGGAAACGACAATAATGTTCCAGCGTGACAGGAAAAAGTATACCGAAGATTTTTCTTAGACGACGTGACAGGTCGAATCTCTATTGGTAAAAGGAACAAAAATGCCGAGGAAAAAATTCTTTATTCTGACGGTTATATTCTCTGGGTGTCACGTGAAAAATGCACGCGCGATATTTTTTCGACAGACCACACGGCGGACGAAGCATCCGGTCCAGGGCCAATCGGGAAAAGAGGCACATGTACGTAGCGTTTCCAAACGAGAGAGCGTATCGGCATTTCTCCCTAGATATAATGCGGATAACGTTTCACTTTGCTGAGTGCAAGTGTTCCAAAGTGCGTCTTTGACGTGTGGCGACGCAAGGAGGGGCAGGTCAATTAAAGGGGAACCTGAGCCATATATTGGGAGAGTTTGGCCAATGGGCGGGGCAAAGGCCGCCGCCAGCGCTGAATATTACCCCCGGCGGTTAAAGTGTAAACTGCAGGTGCGACACAGCGTCGACCAATCAGCAGACCGCGACGTCACAGTACTAGAAACGACATTTGAAGCGTAAAAAAGAAGAGTTCAATCTCGGCGTCGCGGTGCCCGTTTGCTCTGGGCCGGCTTGCTAGAACAGCGTCTAAGCTGAGACTGGCTGAAAGAAAACAGTGGAAAGGCTGGAGCGCGCCAGCGTCTTGAGACGCGGCTTGAGTTCCGCTTGGATCGGGAGCTGGCTTTGGCAGTGCTTTCTTTCCCTCAGTCTTTGCTGACACGCTGTTTCTAGCAAGTCGGCCTGGTTTGGAGCGCACGTTAGCTTATTCTACCGTTGAATTCGGACCTGAAGACAACCTCACATCGCCAAGTTTTCAGTCACCAAGCGTTATACCCTTTTACTCGAGCGACACTAAAACTGCTTAAATTAGTCGAGTCGGATTTTCAGAGCTCACGATCACCGCTAAGGGCTCTTTGTCGGCCTGTGGTTGGCCCTGAGATGCTCGCCTATTCAAACCAATGTGGGTCCAAACCTTTCCAATACACGGCTCTGAGGGCAACATGAACAACGCGCAGTGAACGCGCGATGACGAGGCAGTCAGGCGCAAGCCATCATCCGTTCAAGTCGATGGGAGACAAACGCACGTGGCGCATTTCACTTGTAAGCAAGCGAACGAGGTGCGCAATGGTCAGACGCACATGCCACCGTATGCAGATTTTCACCTGAATAAAAAACTGAAGCAGTTCTGTATTAAAAAAGAACAAACAATTAAATCATCTTTCTTTGGCTACCAGAACCACGGATATCGAGATTATTTTTCCGTTTGGTGGACGGAGGTTGCGGAAAATAATTTTCAAAAGTATCGCCAAAGCCCTTTGTTCTCGGAGCGTGACGTCTTATCCAGAATTGTCGTAATCACCGCTCTCGCGCATCTTCGGCGCCTATCAAAGCTATGCGCGCGCACTCTCGCTATTAAAAAAAAAAAGCAAAAAAAAAAAAATAAACAGAAGGAAAACGATTGGTGTGAGTGCGGGGGCAATCACGAGCGACACGCGCTTGGCAGCTGACAGATCTGGGTATGACTTAACGGCTGGTCGGAGATGTTTCGTGCTTTCTCGCGTTTAGTTGCATCTTTGGAAAAATCCAACGTGATACTCAGATTCAAACGATAAAAATACTCTCTTCATCTCTAAACCGTTTTTTAATAACTTTTTTAGCTTCCCCTCATACCCAGACGAAGACGACGCTATGAGCTGATGGGAATAATCAGTGTCAAAAGCGCACTATCCTGGTGTTGGTCATGTGTCTGTACGCGTTTTATCATTGACACACCGATCATATAACACAAAAGGCCCTGTGACTTGCGCTGTTGAGGCTGCTTGATTTGTGTCATTTTTTTTAAATTTACTATAAACTATTTTACTAATTTAATTAACTATGAACTAATTTACTATCTTCGTTCTTTTTTTGTTCCTTTATTTTTTCATTAAAATGTCAGTTGAAAGTAGCGCTTCTTTTGTCCTATTCTCCCTTGTCCTTTGTCTTTTGCGGTAATATCTTATAATGCCATTAGGTCCTAGCTTCGGCTGCGTCTGGACTTAAGCTTAAAGCTAAGCGTACATAAGGTGAAACTTCGTTTCACTTTATGTACAAGTGCAGCCTACGGTGCAAGCAAAGGGTACAATTATGCAGTTTCGAAAGAGCGACGTAAAGGCGTTCTCCGCCATTCTCTGGCTGCTCATCCCACGGCTCATCCACTCAAGAGCACAGAGAGTGCCGTGATATTAAATCTCCACTCCGTGTGAACGCGCTTTTTTGTCTTTCACATTTTATGTCCGACCGCAGCCGACGCTGCGATTCGATGGATTTAGTCAAGCTGCACACAAAGTGCATCTTCATGGCGCTCGTTGCTTTAATGCGGAAGCATTAATTGTCCCATGAAGCGAAGAAGGCGTCGTCTGTGACCGTGACAAACGGCACCTAAATTCCGTCTGTAGCAGCGGAAAACGGCAGTTCAATTCCCATTGGGTGCGACGCGTCATAGTTCCAAGAACGCCACCCCGCAGAGAAGCCCTCTTCCTGGCGCTGCGGCCCGCGCGTCAGTAAAAGGGAGAGGGTATCGCGCGCGCTGTCGCCGCTCTTTCCCACTCTTGCGTCACGTGTCAGACGTGGCCGGAAGGAGGGGGAGGCAGAGCGGAAAATTCCGCCTCCCTCGCTCTGTGCACTTTTCTATCACGTGTTCTACGCTCTGCTTTCAGCCATGTCGCGCGCCGCCCGGCCGGCCTCTGCGGAGGACATTGGGACGCACTGCTTGTAGGAATGCGCTGCGTGTACGAATGCTTTCGCACTCCTACACGTCAGCAGTCTTAAGTGTATTTTTTTGTGCGCTCACTATCGCCGGCTAAAGGAATCACGCGTAGAAAAAAGTGGGAGGTCGGGGCGCATGCGCTGTACGTCACATGTTTTGCCGGGGATAGCGGACAAACAAACGCGTTGAGCGTCGTGACGATACACTATTCGTGCCGCTCGACTGGCTCAACACCTCCCGGATAACAAAGCCGAAGTGCCGAATGTGATGGCGTCATCCAAGGAGGCCAACGTTGGTCGCAGATTGGGCACGACGATTGCGTCAACGTTCGACTCAAACTTCACTCGAAGCCGAGCGCTGACCCTGCACTCGTTTCCAATCTGTGTCCAGGCTTGGCCTTTTCTGATGACGCCATCTCATTCAGTACTACGGCCTTGTTATCTGGGAGCTGTTGATTGGCTCCATCGAACCGTAGTGAAGGCTGTGGTCGGCCCTTTGACCACGCACGGAATTGAAGCGAAACAAAGTATAAACGAGCCTGTTACAATTTTTTTTTAAAATTATTTTAGAGTTAATATTAAGGTTGCCATGACCGTTTTACGTATGCTTTGCCACAACTTTGCAATTTGAAAGTTTGTTAACGAGTCACTTTCATGCCTACACCGGTACTGCTAGTAACAAAATATGTGAGTATTTTCCTACAGGCCAAAAATATGTGAGTATTTGTCTACACTTTTGTCGCACCAAAATATCTAACGCGAATGTGTGTATATATATTAGTTCTTTTTTTTTAAACCAGCCGCGATATTGCGAATTACACGCTGCAGAACCTCGCTGTCAGCCGAGATTTCATTCCAATATAAACCTTTTCGCTGGTCCTTAAATTTAATTGACAAGAACGAATATACGAGGTGGGATCAAAAAGTTCCAGGAGTGATTTTGCAGTGCACAAAGAAAAGACCGCACATTGATGTGCGTGCAGCAGTCAAAAGAACTCACCTTCGTGTCTTATTGTGCCAAAGGGCATCACTCTGTGAACATTTGTAGCTGCGCTACACTACTTCGTTTGACCACATGCACGACCATAATGGCGATATCTCCATAGACTGCAAACCAACGCGACAGCGAACGTCAATTTTACGTCGAACTCGGCAAATCTAAAACCTACGCCTCTGAAATGATTTAGAAGGCTTATGTTAAAAAGAAGTGAGATGAGCGAGGTGTTTTGAACGGCACTCGCGTCTCAAGAATTTCAGTACGTTACTGAAGCCAAGGAGAGGTCGGGTAAGGTCACCCTAGCGCTCTTCGTCTTAAAACGATGTCCTGCCGTTCCTGAAACACGAGTGACACTTAAAACACTCCGCAAAATCCACCACCTTTTGACACAAGCCTGCTGAATTCTTTCGAGTGGTTCCGTTTTATATTTGCCGAGTTTGACGCCGAATTGACGTCCGCTCTCGCTCTGGCTTGCAGTTTATGGTAAAATCGCCATTGTGCCCGTGCACGCGGTCACAAAATCTCGTGAAGAGCTACCTCCAAATGTTCACAAAGCGACGTTCTTTGATGTACTGCTGTGCGCGCAAAACTGTTCTGCCTTCTCGTTTTAAGCTAAATCAGACCAGGAACGTTTTGATCACACCTCGTATATTGTGATGAATATAGGGCGTGCACTGGTGCTTGCGTCTTCGCATTTGGTAGTTTGTGCTTTGCGCTATATGCTCGTAACTGTCCCCAGACGCACCCGTTAAATTCCGACATCTACTAAAAGCGTGTCTTACGGTTGAAGCGACCGCTGAGCAGATGATGTCTCCGGAACGGATCCACGACAGGTGTGATCGCTTTTTTGACTCACCTGCAAAAAGAAAAAGAAATACAATATTTAGGTGACAGGAACTAAATAATACTATATCAAAAAACAAAAGACGGAATCGTGAGCACAGAGAAAGGGGAAAGGGTTACTGATGTAGAGCAGTGGCTTGGGTCAAAATGTGTATAAATACGACAGTTACAATAAAAAAATTAAGAAGTGTTGGGTATAATATTTCATCAGTACTTTGTACAAGACGAGACAGTGCGGCATATATTCCAGACAGTCTGCAGATCTGAGGGTGTCCTATGCAGATATTGCCTTGTGATCCCCCTTTCATTGTGCTTATTACCTGTAATTCACTTTTTTACTCACTTTATAACTATTGGTTTTTAGAATAGGAAAATACGACTTGTACAAATCGTAATCTTATGCGTATTGCTCGGAAGGAAACATTCCGCATTTTAAGCCACACTGCTTACGCGGTGCTCATACAAAGTCATTGTGTAATGTACTCGATATAATACACATACCGAATTCCCTATAAGTATAAACCTTTTCACGCATAAAGTATTTAGTAATAACGAATATGTATTTATATATTATCTCACTTTAAAACAAGAGAAGCAGTTTGTATGTTGTTTGTGCTGCTTTTTTTTCGTTGCTTTCCAATAAAAATCAATCGAGAGTCCTTCTTGTGTACGTCTTCTTTTTCTATGGTCTTGTTCGCGCAGTATTTAATCGTCTTTACCGTTTACCAAACTCACTGCGTAGACAGGTCGTTATAAGTGCCCCACTTCAAAAATTATTTTGGTAAACGTACGCTGACACCTAATTAATATGTCTGAACCTATAAAGGTATTGCGTGAAACAAATACAAATATACGGTTATTTGTTTAGGAATGTCCCGTTGCTGTTGTAAACAACAAATAAAAAATGGCATTAATTTTTACTTGTTAGCACCTATATGCTAATTTATAGTTTTTGGGTTCATTCGAATCAATTTCTCGAATATTTTTTACATTCATATTGCACCTCCGCTGCTTTCGTCGATGTTTTTCTCAAGTCGATTTTTTTAGGCCTTCCCTCTCCAAGTGAAAAATAAAAATAAAGAACTTAATTTTGACGTTTGACATATGAAATAAAAATTCAGGGGCGCGGTGAGCTCCGAGCGTCATGTTGTCGCTCTTCAGGCAATGATATCGCCGCATCAGTTCCCAATAACGCCGAAGAAAGAATGAGAAACGCGAAGCGTCCTAGTAATAGTCAACAACCGAAGAAGAGGGGGAGACGAGAGAAACGTCACAATAGTGAGCTCTGGTTTCAATGATTAGTATGTATCAGCCGCATTTCTATCCAATGCGCTGTTGGAACCCGTTAGAACTCGAATGCCAAACAACAGAGGCCGGAGTTCCGTTTTCTAACGCGTTCAAAGAGCGCCGAAGAGACAAAGGCGATATTTCTCTACACCGCACTGTTGAAACGCGTAATAACGCGAAGGCCAAACGCCGGACAATGACGTTCCTCATTCTAACGCGTTCCACGAGTGCAGTGGAAACCAAAGCAGCTCGCCTCGCGTCTACGCACTAGTCGCTCCAACCAGAGGTCGGCGTCCTGACGTTCCCGGGCCCTCTCAGCTCCTCCTGCGGCTCCATTTCTGCCCGCATAGACGGAGCAGTATATGCAGCGCAACACCGTTTTGTCAGGAAACAATTGGTCTCTTCCCAAGGACACGCGTTTCACGGTACCTTCCCCCCTCGGCTTCGTGGAAGTGGAGGGAAGAAAATTTATAGGCATATACTTCCGTGATATTAGAACAATACGATGATAACCAACGAAGTAAACACTCGGTTATGCGAACAATTATAGTCGCGGAGAGCCGAAGAAAGGCAGGGCGTGGCTTATTTTGTTCCTGCTTCTTCGTGATTGGTTCTTTGTTGTTCCTATTGGCCAGTGTCCTAATCTCAGTGGCCGCGATGCAATAATGAGATGTTCCGGAATCGCCACGCCCCGCTTTTCTCAAAGAGACATTGAGAGAGTATTTATGCGTGAAGCCGGAGGGGTTCACCGCGCCTGCGCAGTGGGGGAGCGAGATGTCACCGCCGGTACGAAGAAGTGGCGCGCTTCTTGTAGGAATGCGCTCCGGTAGTAATGCTTTCGCACTCCTACACTAAAGCAATCTTAATTGCACATGACATATGAAAGCCCAACTACCCAGAACTCAGTTTGCGGCTCGAAATTCATTCGCTTTCCGCCCGAAAACCGTCGATCGAGAACTGGCTCGCTTGAGTCGCGCTCACTCTTTTCGCCGTGGTCACGTGCTGTTTTTTTATGGTTTAGACACAACCACCAAAGATAATTAAACTCGTAAGTCATCAAAGGCACACACTCGATATTAAAAATATAATCAAACGATAGTGCCTATTATTGTGGCTTCTAAATAGCTGCAAATGCGTTGATTGAATAATGAAAGTTGCACAGCCACGTGACTTCTGTGAACACTCTCCTCTATATTTTTTTCTTCCTCGCCAGTGCAGTTTCAAATTCTGTTTCGAGCAGTTGCGTTTTCTTTTTCTTAAAAATATACGTGACGCTGTAGCGAAACATTGATTGGGTAGTCTTTTGACACCATAAGAAATCGCGTAACAAGAAATAAGAAAATTTTTTGGGGGTGTCAGCGTCCCTTTAAGTTGTCCACGGCTTACAGCGGGGTGTTTGGCACGAAGCTCTCCCAATTTTTTGTTTGGCATCTGGATGACACAATGAACATTACGCGAACAAGCTCAATAAATTCAAACTATGTCAAAGTTCTTCTTGTATGTTTTCTTTAGATGGAGAAGAGGAGGTTGTTCGGCGACTGTTTCATTCGGATAAAACCATGTCCCATCACGAAACATGGAGTCATCCTCCCTGAGTTATTGAAAGCACCACAAGAAAGGGTTCGACATTAAAAGGGTACAAGCGTCAACGTCTCATCCGTTGAGACTGTCCTATTATTCGCCGAATCGCCTATCTATCACGTTCCATCTTCTTGCAGAGATTTAGATAAAAGCAAACAAAAGGGCGAGGACGCTCCATCCATTAAGCAAACGATTACTTCATCCTTCGGTCGGCCGCAGTGATTTACCCGAGCCCGGAACCGACTTTTTTCGACATCCCACTCGCCGTTAGAAGTGGACTAGGCAATTATGAGACTCCCATCACGTAGATATGTATCAAAAAGAAACAAAACCCGACCCAAGTGCACACACACGAACGCAGAAACTTACTCAAAAGAATCTCCTTTGATCAGAGGATACTTGAGGGGAAAACCAATCAGCAGAAAGACTAAGGAAGCTTGCGCACATAACCGCACAGGCGAGCAAGAAAAAAAAAGGTAAGAGAACAGGAAGAACTCTTCACTATTCGGGGAGTTCCTGCAGATATCGCCCTTCTTAGTTCTACCTCGTACGATGAACCGCAGCCGAGCCTACAAACCCACTTGAGCCAATGAGAACATGAGCCCACTCGTCGTTCAGATTTTTCGTCGTTTTCTGAAGCAATCAGCGAGCGAGAATCCTTCCACGCGACTCGAGTTTCCACCCCGTTAAACCAATCACGCATTCGAAAAACGCCATGACGCATGTTCTTTTTCTTTTTTTTGAGTGTGACGGCGTGTAGCGGAGCTTGGATTTCGGTTCAACTTCAGACGCGACCTGGAGTAGGGGAGCGAGGCCTCCGACGGAATCGAGTGCAGTTCTGGAAGGGGTTCTTCTATCGGGCGGCGACGATGACGTCACCTGCGGGGGCTCACCTCCTTGTGCCATCGCTGCTCGGGTCGTTCGCGTGACAGTGGAGCATTTAGGGCAGGGGCTTATTCGACGGCGGACACGGGCTTCCTTCCGCTTCCGAAGTTCCCAACCCTAAGCCTGTCGTGAGTAAACTAACAGAGGCTTCCCATGAACGGTTGTTCGGACGAAGTGATCTCCGTGGGAGAGTCGTGCCGCATCCAACGAGGGACCTCTCATCTTTCCAGGGCATTACGAAGTTTGACCGCGAGGTTGCACCACGGGGTTGAACGGGAGTCAGCGCATTTAGTCATAAGAATATACTTATTTTGCATCGAAACGATGGTGACTGTTGGTGGAAGAAACTTGAAAAATCAACTTGACGAACTCTCTCTTCCCCCCAAATTGTACAATTAAATATATAGAGGGATAAAATACACCGTGTACATTGAACACACAGACTTTGTATAAAAACTAAACAAAACAAAATTCAACAATACTCGACCAATATAAACGAAAGAAAAATATAGAGCAGTGCGATAAAGCTCAAATAATTATACACCGCTGTATCACTATATATAAAAATACTGACGATATTAAACGCTGATTTTTACGTAATCTTATTCGCATCCAAAATAATAATATAAATGAATTTTTAAGGCAAATTCAAGTCCTACATTGCTGTTACTAAAACATATATTAAGCGAATCCAGAATCTTACGTTCGATCAATTTTTTTTTAAGTATTTTGTTTCACACGAATAAGCCTTAAAATGTTTGTCCTACCTTCGAGATACCTAAACGTTTCTTTTTTACATAATTTTGTTTTAATACGTCCTAATCTATTTCAAACTTTATTTGATTTTATGATTTTGTTTCTGAACGTATAAAAGAGTATCTTTCGTAATTTATATTACTACCTGTGATTCTCTCTTGATGATACCATACAAAGCCATAACAATGTTTTGAATCGCTAATTGTATACAGCTGTATGAAATATATTATACTGTGCACCGTATGTACTCACTGCGAAAAGGACAGAGACCTTCGTCAAAATTTTTCGCCTTTAGTCTTTGTTCCCCTTTCAGTCGATATGAAAGAAATAAACTTCAAACTTGAAACTTAAGGGAAGAATTGTTTCCCATATTTTGGTACCGGCTACATCAATCTCAAGAAATGGGTAGGATGCGATATATAAACTACAACTTTGAAATATATACATCATTAATACAGGCTTTAACTATACATATAAACTCATAAATCATAAGAACTTGGACAACTAAAGATTACGTGATAAAGGCACATAAGCAATAGATTAAAATGATAAAAATGATGAGATACAAAAGAAAATCAACATCGTACTATAGTTTAAAAGATAAAGGACGCTTTTTTTGCGTTATAATACCTAATAATTAGCCGCAATTTTAATGTCATTCAAACATCACTTGGTAATGCTGATGCATACTTTTTGTTAAGTCATGACAAATGCCTCAAACTTTGGCAAAAAAGAAAAGGAGCTATTGTCAAGTATGGTTAGTCAAACAAGTAATCGATTTCGCCACTGGTCCGAGGCAATCCATCGTTTTATGTTCTTCCACGATATTGCCGCACGTGCAACACAGAGTCCGCACATGTCGAATCCGGTAGAGAAAGCTGCCAGTGTACGGAGCTTTAAGTTGTCGGCGATGAATGAATGTCTGAATAGGTCTAGTCAAATAGGTTTTTACTGAACTGAGAAGATTTGGTTTAACCAGGTGGTGTAGGCTGTCTTTGTAGATGCTGTCGAGCAACGTGTCGTTCGACATTCTGTCTCACACACGATGAATGCATCTCTTGGCGTCACTTTTCGTACAAGGCGTCACACACTGCTACTTGAGTGTACAGCGGTGGCTATTTGGTTGGCTTGAGTATTTCTTGAAACACCACGATGTCCAGGAACCCATTGAAAGAAGCAACAACTGAGTTGCTTTTTTCTCTGTCCCCCTCTCCAAATGGAGAGAAATAAAGAGTTTAAGTTTGAAGGTGCACCGTGTGGATCATTATTAAGTCCATATTAAGCTCTTCGATCGATACCCTTCAACGCCCACTGCGTTCTATTTTTTTATCGAAACGTACATATAGCTTCGTAATAATACGCACGCAGGATGTGAATAAAGGTCTGTATAAAGTAAAAATGACGCTTCGATTTCATGCATGTGTTAGTTTCAGGTCACTCAAATAGCGCGGCATCACTCATAACCTTCACAGAGCAAAACAAACCCACGCTGTATACGGGTTTAGCGGTGGAAAAATGGGTCTATACTTCGTTTCAGCTTCGGTCCAGACGCAGTCAAAGCTACAAGCGCGAGCTCCGGGCTTTCAGCATCCCTGCCAAGCACGCGCGCTCGTGCAGTGCAAGCACTGTTCTGGGCCACATGCTCGCGCTGAGCATCCGCTGCGTCTGGACCGAAGCTGAAACGAAGTATAGGCCAGGAATGGGCCGAAACCTCATTGAGGCTTCACGCATCTCCCGACAGGGGAACTCTCGGTTTCTGGCGACTGCACAGGCCCGGTCACTTGCCTTGAGAGTGTGCGCAAATACGGACGGTTCCTCAAGCCCAATTTACGTTACCCACCTCACGGCATTTGCAAAAGGTGCCAGCGAACCTTAGACACGCTCGTTCTATGGCAAGGCGGCGCCGTTCAGAAAATTATTTTCTCTTGCACCGTGAGCGGCATGACGAGGCACCGTTCGATTCAAAGCGATATTTGCACACCTCTAGTTTTCAGTTATACTCATTGAGTTTGACAGCGTACGAACTCCAGGCTAGGTACCGCGCCAGAGAAACACCTAATTTGGCACGAGCTTGGCAGACCATACTATAGCCTTCAAGGCGTTAGTTAGTGCCAGAGTACGCTTCTTTTGTGTTTTTATGGCTTTCCTTTGGCTCGCCACATAATTTCTAAAGTGTCACACTTGAGCGAAATATGCCGGAGGACAGCCAAATTACCAGCACTGAAGCCTAAATCTGGCACTTGTTTGGCAACTTAGGCTCAAAGATTCCACATGAAAACAGGTGAAAAATAGGAAAGTCTAACTCCTGGCCATTTTCGGCGATTTTTGGCCCAAAAGGTGCCGGATGACTGCCAAACTACCCACAGTGAAGTTCACCTTTGGCACTTGTTTGGCGAATTAGGGCCAAGGTAGCCAGACTCTGGCCAAAGAAGGTCAAGTTCGACTCTACTTTGGCCTCTTCAGACTCTTCTAGGCACTAGATTCCCGGACAAAAACTCAATTTCGGCCGAATGAACTGCTCTACTCGGGAGGGTTGTCTCATTATTGTCACGCTTTCTGCGTTATGCTTTGTTTTAGGGCGTTGTAATTGGCCGATGCCGAAGCCTCATTGGCTACGGAGAGAGAGACCCCAAAGATTCGCCCCGCCCTGCCTTCGTTACGTTGTCAGTGACTGTAGACGCTTATTGTTTTTAAGGCACCACGAAACGGGCAATCTTCCGAGTGCACGTAAAAGCGGAGATAATAATTGTATCTTATTTTGTCATCTAGATCATTATAGGAGTATCAAATTTGCACTTTTACCTTGTTTCTCGCGATCTCTGTGTAACCTTTAGCCAGTTCGGTGGCTAACCCTCAAGAGCTTAATAGAGAGGACTGTGTGGGAGGGCTAGAGAAACTGTGCTTGACACTAAAATTAAAATTGAGTAACACGGGCAACCAGAGCTTAAGGGACAGCGCAGTACTAAAATACACAGCCTTGTAGGATCTACCGCGTTTGCTTTTGTTCAAATAACACTGACATCGAGGGTCTGAAATCGACCGGGTAACACACAGGCATTCGGTAACGGCAGACACGGAAGTCAAGCTACTTGAAAAAGACGTTTGCTCCAACGCTTAAAGCCGCAGGCACACTGCTCATACATTGCACAGAAGACTCGGTGTCTGCTGCATATATGATGACAAAATTATCCTTGTACGCTCATCAAGCATCTTCAAAGTACGTTTTCTTTGAGAACAGCCTCAAAGACACAGCACGGTGCCTGTGTATTTCTTCATCTGGTCCCTCGTCCTTGGCAATGTTTTAATTCTCAAATATCTTATACCAACTAGCCTCAACTTTAGCATGTTTTTTTATTCATATGCATGCTTCGACGATGTCTGCTGCCAGTTTTTGTGCGACCAAAATGACTAAATTGTTGTAGAAAGAAAAAAAAACAATACCTACCAGACAGTGTCTATAAAGAGTATTGTGTAAGCTGTTATAGCAGTTTGACCGCGGCTTCAGATTATATTTATCAGGTTCGCGTCATAAACGGAACGCTATTATTTCGAGTTCGTTATCATCAGAACATTTACTTCATAACACAAAACAAGCTTTGCGTTGCCTTTGCAGTTCTTAAAGATACATAGTTCTCACCAAAGTTAGCGCTGTTGTATGAGAGCCCAAGTATGGCAAGATAAGCCTATTATAGGCGTTATATTGTTATATTCTAAGTGGCGGAAAATGCCACACTTCTGCACCAAGGGAGATAAGGACGTCAGAGTGCTGAAACGGCAGACTGATTGTCGCGCACTGTTTTACTTTCGTTCTGCTAATATCAACTAATATTGAACGGCCAGCAGCAGATAACCGAATCATTCTGTCGGAGTGTGTTTGTTTCTGCGCTTGAATGACAGTTTAGATGTTATGTGTGGTGAAGTGTCAGACAGTAATGCGTAAAGTTCAGAGCGGTCCCTCTCAGAAAAAAAAAAATACCACAAAGCGTTCGAATACTTTATGCTTATTTTGTGACAGCGCAGCACGCGGCTGCCACGAAGAAACTTTGAAATTCACCGCGTGCTCTTGAACTTAACAGGTAAGTAAAACAATCCCACCTCATTAACTGTCCGACATAATGCCCCTAGATGAAAGGCGAACAAGGAACACATCGCGACACTGTTAGCGCGAACACGACATTGGCGCATTTTAGCATTTTACTTCTAGATAGTATTAGCGAGCACAAAATGTTATCGCTCTCATTATACAACTAAATGAGCTCTTTCCGTACCAATAATAACTTGGATGACATCCCTCGGTTTCAAAAAAAGAAAAAAACTGGAAAAAACGGCGATTGCTTGTTCGCGCTAACATTGTCGCGCTCTGTACAGTCTTAAAAATGTCTGTGCGTCTACTTTCACGCACAATTCGCGAAGAGCCAATCACCGCAACGTATGGGGACAGCTCAGCGAATGACGATGCCGAAACATATGTTTAGACCAAAAAACGCAGTCTGAGTTGTGACATTCAGCAATGCAAAACGTCACGCTTGCATTGCCTAATGTCACAACTCAGTCTGCGTTTTTTCGTCTAAACATATGTTTCGGCATCGTCATTCGCTGAGCTGTCCCCATACGTTGCGGTGATTGGCTCTCCGCGAATTGTGCGTGAAAGTAGACGCACAGACATTTCTAAGAGGGTATGTCTTACAAGTACCCTCATTCTTTGAAGCGCCGACTGCGTGACTTTGCTGGTTTTAGCAACCGAGGATTGGCGAACCGCAGCTGAATGAACTGAAAGAGGCAAGACAATGGAGAGGCGCCACCTGGCAGCTCCTTGTCGCGACAGGATAGCAATAATCACGTGACCGCTTCTGCGCTTTGTTGGTATCATGTAGGTTGAGGTGTATCGTTCACAATTCATGTTTGAATATTTAATTTGAACGCTACTGGGTTGCTTGTGACATAATTCTTTCGTTGTACTTCTCGTCAAAATTAACCGAATCAGCGCGACAACGGTGGCGTCAAGCCTACGAAACAGAATCAAGCGACTGAACTGATCCACTTCCATGTTTTCGTACTGACCACGACCAATTCGTTCGTCGTCAGGGCTTCGGAGGCTTGTCAAGTGACCAAACAAGTAGATTCTCGGACATGCCGTCCCAAAAAACTCCCGATGCGAGTTTTTTTTTCTTTTATTTCCCAGCCTGTCGGAAAGCAATAGAGCAAATAAAAACCGATCTCGAGGACGGCCGAGCAGGCGTTGAGCTTGGCATTGCGATCGCCGTTTTTTTTTTTCTCAGTTAACTCGTGCAGTTTTAAAGACACGCACATAAAATAAAGTGTAGGTACCACATGATGTGAGGGTAATCCGTAGCGCGTTTATTTGAGCTTTACATCAAAGAAAGCACCAAAAGAAATTGACGGATGTGTCACTGCGACGACAGCGTCCGCGACCACCGCGAAACACTCTGATAATGAGAAGAGGACGACGAAAAGATAAGGCTCGCCTTCTAACCGGGAGATCTAGGTCAATGTTCAAACTATTCATACGGAATGGGTTCACTTAAAAAATTATTGCCGCGCCTCCGTATCTATTTAACGAGGGCGCTGGTCGTAGGCAGCGAGACACAAGCGTCTTGCTAGGACTTCAGACGCATCTTCAAAGTCAAAGTCGAATTCTTTATTGATCCCCGAATCAGAGAAAAGAGGCAGAGAAAAAGCGACTGACACGCTGCTTGACTAGCCTCTGCTCTGCCTCTGCTTGACTAGGTGTTTCCAACGACTTGAGCGGCCACTGAAGTCGATGAAATTGTTGTTGTTGTTTCCAGAAACCCTGGACTGAGCAGCCTTCACCGAGAATTGTAGTTTTGAGCATGTACTTTTTTCGTTTGCTGCTTAAAGTCGGGAAGGGCGCGAAGAGCACGTAAAGTACTTTCGTTGGTCTCCACGTCAAAGTATCCGGGCAGTGTTGGCGGCCCTGAAGACATCGTAGGATTCCATCGTAACTTACACACAACTTCCGATAGTTTCACTCGGCTTATTCGAATTTGTTTTCAGGTATCGTCCAACGCACGTTTTGCGTGATAGCCAAAACAATATACACTTGGTGACAGTTGCGTCTGTTACGTGCTAATTTACACAACCAAAGCAAAGCAAAGCTGAGATACTACATGTCCTTGTCAGGTGATACTTGTCACTACGTCACCATCGAGCGATCGCAGCGCTCCATTAGGACCCTCTCGGGGCTAATAGCTCCCCACGTTATGGTGGGTAGACTACGCAATGTTAGGGTAGGTTAGGCTAGGTTAGGTTCCATGACGTTCAATGACATGATGTCGTGGGACGAATAGGTGGCTTGAATGCCGCTAGGATATCGCCCATCCGCATAAACCGGGCGCTCGCGCGTTGGTGTTAAGATTGTGGAGCACTGTACAGTCGCCGCGGGAGTTGATAGCTCCACGCGAGCGCGCGTCTTTTCAGAGGGGCGCTTGACTGGTGGCTTGCGATAGAACTAGAGATGACGTCAGGGCGAGTCCATGCAGAGTGGACGGGGAAGCCGTCTCAATTCAAGGGAATCGTTGTTATCATCCGCCTGCGGGGTGCGTAGTTCAAATGAAAATGGGAGATGATTCCGCAAAGTCATCTCCCATTTTCATTCGAGCTACGCTCACCCCCCGCAGATGATAGCAACGGTTCCCTTGAATCGAGACGGCTTCCCCGTCGACTCTGCATGGACTCGCTCTGACGTCGTCTCTAGTCCTATCGCGACCCACCAGTCAAGCGTCCTCGAAAAAGACGCGCGCTCGCGTGGAGCTATTAACTCCCGCGGCGACTGTACATTATACTATTATACATTATACATTATAGTTACACTACATTACATTATACATTTCTATACATTATACATTATAATTATTATGTATAATGTATAATTATTATTATACATTATAACTATTATACATTGATTATATAGATTACATTATACTATACCACTATAATTTACTGCCATGGTCACCTTAATCATGCACTGTTTCTCTTTGTCATGTAAAAATTTTTTGTTAAAAAAAACTAAAATTAATTTATCTTTTGTTCTCTATCCTTTCCATTACATTAAGAAGAAAAACATAAAAAAGAGATGAAAGAACGCGTTTTCTACGAGTGACTTTCTAAGCAGTTTCGTTTACATGACCACGCTCATTTTTTGTGTTCAGCATTCTTGAAATATTCCCGAAACGAAATATCGAACCGCATATTTTGAAACACGAATTCACGCTGCCGCTACCGTTGCTGCAACGTTAAGAAAGCCACACAAAAGGGGGAATTCTCGCAAGATTCTCTGGAGCGTGCCTGTCAGAAACACCTTTTGGAATTGTTCGAATCGAAACAAAACGTCTACGCAAACAGGCAGACATTCTTTCGAGCGTTTCGGGAATAAAGAAAAAAAAAGAGGGTAAAAGAAAATGGAAGGCAGTGCTATGCCGTCTCGCCCGACGCCTTGTTCGACCAAAGCCCCCGCGCGTTGCGCTTTCCCGCCTCGCATCGTGCTCCCGGGCGATGGGCTTCCCCTGCAAAAGTGTCTTCTGGCGGAGGAGCGCGCTTGCGACCGACCATTTTTCTTTCGGGATCAAATCCTTTCACTTTTGCATACTCTCTTTCTCTGCCTCGCTTTCATCTCCATTTTTCTCTCCCTATTTCCTTTGCTTACTTGGCTCTTTATATTTCGGCCTTTTGATTTATGTCTTCTTTACTTTATTTCATTTGTTTCGTTGTCTTTGCCTCAACTTTGCCCACAAGCGGCCTTCATTGACCTTTTACGATGCCCGCTTCGCACTTCCATTTCTCTCGTTTAGAAGGAAAAGAAAATATAACCCCGGTGATAAAACTCCTTATCTCTCCCAACCTCCAGTTTAGCGTCGGAAACGCTTAGCTCAAACCGAGTAAACAACTTTAAGAAGAAAACATTATGGTAATAGGAACGAAAACATTGCTGGAGGCGTGTTCTTATCTCGATAAAAGGATGTACTCAAAACGCAAAGCAAAATACGTGACCCTGCTGCTTAAATGCACTCGTGAATCGTCTTTGTTTAGGCTGGCTTCGTTCAAGAGAAAGAAATGCCGTACAAACATATTCTTAACGACGTTTTGCCCTGGGGGCCAACTTTGCGCAGGACACTGGCTGGCCTCACTTATTCTCGAGGGATGAAAATAGAGTTACTTTCCTCCGCGAATCTGGATTAAAAAGACGTCAGAGCGATTTTTATTTTTTACGTCGTGCTTGTTAGAGCCTTAAAAGTAGGGTATACTATGCGTGCATTCGCACTTAGTGTGGTACGTGTATTTTTTAAGTCACTAAATACTGCTTTTAGAAATGTGAAATTAAAAGAAAAGAGATTAATCTTTGCAAATTTGATTCGCGTTCTTTCGTTATGCATGGATTTTTCGCGTATAACATTTCTGAAAGTCTTATATAAAAATAATATATTCTTAAACTTGCACAACAAACACACAAAAAAGAAAGTAGAAGTTCGAATGCATTTTGCCTGCTGAGAGGAGGAAAATATAGTAACAACTTGTTTTAGCAATAGTAAGTTAAAATTTCACAACAAAGCTACTACGAATGTTTCTTAGGATTCAGTTAAATGAAAAAAGTGCTCACTTAGTTTTGTAGTATAAAATATAGTCTGTTTTTATCGAAAGAAGGTGTTTATGGTTATCTGAAATATAAACTGAAGAAACCATTATTTTATACTTTGTGAAAGTTGCGCGACTACACGCGCAACAATTGTGGTTTCTTTCACATTTGCGCGAAAGTGCAAGAAGTCAGTTTGTTGTCAGTATGTTTCCAGCGCCGTTCCTCATTCATGAGTGGCGTGTTGAACATCCTAGATATTTTTAATCATGGAAAGCACATGTAATACATGTCTAATATTAACATTTTTGTCTAATATATATATATATATATATATATATATATATATATATATATATATATATATATATATATATATATATAACTTGTCAAGCCGGGTTTTTACACACCTGGTGAAAAAGAAAGTCCCGGTAGCACGGTTCTTTGGGCCAAAATTAGTTTTTTGTCTGAAACGTTAGGGTCTTAAAAGGCCCAAGAAAGCCAAGATAGAGCCAAGCTTGGCTTTCTTTGGCCGGAGTCTGGCTATCTTGGCCCTAATTCGCAAAACAAGTGCGGAATTTAAAATTCACTGCGGCAGTTTGGTTCTCTTCTCGCATATTTCGGTCTAAATTGACAAACAAGTGCCAGGGTTAGGCTTCACTTTTGGTTGTTTGAGTTTCATGTAGTAACTTTGTGCATAAAGTACCAAACAAGTGCCAGATGTACGCCTCACTGCCGGTTAATCGGTTCATACCAAGGAATTACAACCAAATATTTAAAATAATCTGACGGGAAATTGCCTCACTGCTAATATGTGCGCATTTATGTCTATATTTGTGTTTACGTGTATATATAAGCATATATCCATATCAAAATTTTTTTCGAGGTTTTTTATTATTTTTTTTGTCCCCACGGTGTGTTTGCAAGGAGGCTTGGGAGCAGTCCAGCTGCTCAGACTGCTTTTTCCCCTCGTTCCACCCCTTGTTTATGTTCATGTGGTGAATAAACTCGAGTCTGGCGCATTGGCAATTATGTGGCGAGTCAATTAAAGCCTTGGCTGGGTGTAACAATATTAAAAGCGCTACGCACTATGCAAAAGCGCTATGCACTATTAAAAGCGCTATGCAAAAAATTGGACGCTCCTGGTTTCTGACAGCGTAGTAGGTGCGGCGGTCTTTTTATGGGGATTGAACAGCTCTCTCAACCAACCTGGGCGTGCTAAGCAGGTTTCCATACCGCAAGCCCAGTTCTCTGGTCGAACAATCAAAATACATTAAGCAACAAATTTACTTTGGTTCGCAACACAAGGATGCATGTTCTTCAGAGCCTAGGGAAAAAGCGTTCCTTAAAATTATGCAAGAAGATAGGTGGTGGGTGCGGCTTAATGCGACTTGGGACTCGGAAGAGGAGAAGAAAAGAGCACATGGGGACGCCACGATATCTCTGGCTTCTGGATAAAACCCGAATCTTAGAAAAAAATCCTATATGTGGCCCCATCAATCCCCAATCTGCAGGTATAGACTGAGTAAATATTTTACATAAGACTGAATATACGATTACACCATTCGCATGTCTACAACATGCATTTTGTAATGCATGTTATAAAGAATACGCTTTCAGATTCGCTACCGTGAAATTGGAGCAATAAAGAAATGCATTAGCCGCTGCGAACGAGCAGGAATGTCGTACGCAATATTTTAGTGCGACTATACTAATGCGTTTAGTCACATACAGGTCCTCGTTGCCTGTTCCACTTTGAATCTGTTCAAAAAACAACGTTAGTGCAGCGGTTTGCCTATTCGTCAGCGCGTCTGACAGCAGCCTGAATGAATGCTCAGTAAAAGAAGCTTAGAAGGACGCTGCAATAAATATCTAACAACTACTCACAATAATGCCTTGGTTTTCGCTCAATAAAGTGAGTAATATATTTAGTAAGTTTAGTAAACTTTAAGTTCGGTATTTAAAAACAAAAATATCTGAATACCGTCCCATTCTCTTTTTTCTGTTAGCTGTGAGAAAAACTGAAGCCTCGGAGCTGATTGGTTGTCAAAGTAATTGGCGCGGACCGTTCTAGCTTTTTGGCACAGTCCAACGACCGGAACACAAAAAATTGGGAAGCTACAAGTTCGTGCTAGTGCTTTCGTCAGCATTGCGACCCAATTAAACTCATCTGCTTGTCTTCCCAACTCGTGGCTGCGTCAGTACGATCGTTTTTATCGATTCTCGTCGTCTGTCAAGTAACTGACAACTTAAGAATTGTGTGGTGTAGTTCAAATACTCGATTCTAAAATGTTTCTCAAACATCCTAACTTTATGAGCACAGCTAAGAAAATGATATGGCAATATTCAACGCTAAGCAAGCTTACCTCACAATAGGCCTGTTTCTCTCGGCCACAAGGCGATGTAGCGTCCACGAGACGCGACAACAAAGAGGCGCCTCCGCTAGCGTCCGTGAGACGCGACCGTTTAATGCTGACGTGAAGCGGCACCCCAGCGTCCCACCCCGCACGATCCACTGGCGTAATCTAGCGTCTCTCGGCGTCCCTTTGCGTCTGTCCACGGGCGACAACGGAGCCTTTGAAAAACGCAGCGTGACACTCATCAAAAATGCGACCTAATTTATTCGATTTCGCTCGCCAGGGGTGCTGCTTGAAACTTGAGAGCTTCAGGGCAATATCGCGTGTGTTCAAGTTAGGCTCTAGAAAGTTTAAAGCGTTCCACGCAGCGTCTTTCAATTTCTGCTGTGCGTTCCGCTATTGCTAACTTCGTTCGATTAACGTGCCCTTCCTGCACCGATGCAGAAAAAGTCTAGGGCAGCGTACTTCCGGTATGTGTATTAAAATACAAGCGGAAGTCGCCCACCCTACACTTTTCTGCACCGGGGCAGGAGGTGTGGGTGAATCGAGCCTTGCCACCTTCCATAGAAATGAAGGCGTGAAAGTGTTCGCAAAATGCAAGTTGAGGATGCACGCTGCAAGCGACTAATTCAAGCTTTTCTTTCTTTCTTTGTTGTTGCATTAACAATATAAATCGCGATACATACAGTAGATTATTGCGCCAAATGCCTCGCTCCACTGTTTTGATAAGGTACAATCCGTATCGCCGCAACGTATCTTGCCTATTTTCCTTCGTGGAGAAAAAAAAATATTCCTGGCTTGTTTGTCAACAAGACCAAATCAAGTAGATTCAGACTGCCTAGTTTCAAGTTTCAGGGAAATAGGGAAGAAGCCCCTCCCCTCTTCTTCCCCATTTCCCCCATCTAGGAAAGGAACTTAGGGAAGTGGCGGGTTCCTCTGCCCGCATCCTGTGGCGCACACGCTACAGGGCCGTTGTCGCCCGGAAAGCGGAAGTGGTTAGAAACCGGAAGAAGCACAAGAACTTCCGTAGTCCGCGCGAGCGCATGCAAGTGCTGTTTCGGCGTAACTGAGAGCACCCCGCAGAAACGAAACCACCCCAAACAATCCGGAAAAGCATAAAAAAATATTATCTAAATTTGTTCGCGGTACTTTTTTTTATTGCGCTTATTCCTGATTTTTTAGCACCGCGCGTTTTGGGCTGCTGGTAATGCCATCGACACTTCTCATAGAAATAACGGGAACAAAGGAGTCCGACAAAAGTTTACTTCTTTTGTGTAGGTTCCCTTCCCAAAATAGCTTTGTGCCATTTTGGACGATAGAATTACCGCTTAGCCGCGCATATTATTTGTTCACGCCTCTGCCGATAAGTCTTGCCTGTGAGAAGCGAAGAACCCATTCAAGGATTCACTTTTCTCTGAATCTTTGAAACTAAACTTATTTGAGTCAACGTATTGAATATTCGAATATAAGTCAATCATTCCACAAGATAACCAAGAAATTACCACCGATCTTCATCTTCAATGTTATCTAATGCATGTTAAGCAGTATTTAGGGAGATATCGTTTCAATTTGTTTAGAAGACACTCAACAGTGGTTGCGGGGAATCACCATAATGCCTTATATGTATATATATATATATATATATATATATATATATATATATATATATATATATATATATATATATATATATATATATATATATATATATATATATATATATATATATATATATATATATATATATATATATATATATATATATATATTTATATATATATCGCAATACGTTTATTGGGTATATTGACCTCACGTGATCTAACGCTATGCGACACATAGAGTTATTATAATGTACGCTAGAGGTCCAACTGGCGCTAGTGTGCTGTTGTAAATTGAAGCAGACAGCAAGCAGTCGAAAATTGACTTCCGGTAATGCATTGTTATGGAAAAAAGCGAGTGAATTTCCTCTCTGCGCTCGATTATAAGAGCAAATATCAGAAAAAATTCGTACGTACTAGGCACATTGGAACATTTCCCAGTCACGCAGATAAACTAATTGGTCAGTTACGGCGTTTTTATTTTAAAATCGTGGCATGAAAAAGTGCTAAAACCGCTTCGTACATGTATTTATGTGCACTGTCGGACACTGTTAGCGCGAACACGGCGTCGGCGCTTTCCAGTATGGGGGATATACGTGCCAAACGAACGAAGGATATGTGGAAAACCAAGAGAGACGGCAAGAACTACGCAGCAACACTGGATAAGTAACTCCTTGTGCTTGCAGACGATCAAAATAAATTGAAAGTCACGTGATATAGTTCGATTTTCAATAAATAAGTACTGCTTTATTCTTTCTGCTCATGAATATGTGCGAAGATGCTTGTTCTGGGCTTTCAAATCATCACCCGCAAGCTCCAAATCTTTGCAAATAGAAGAAAGCCAGAGAACAGGTGCCCGATAAAAACTGTCCGACATAGGAAATAATAAGAAAACCCACCTTTCGTAGCCCACGTATTTTATTCTTTACGTTTCGAACGTGTTTTTTTTTAACCACTCGTAAAGATACACGACGGGGCCATTTTCATATAGTGCCAGGACGGGCATGTTAGCAATATATAAGCACCAACGGAATACTGGCGGACTTTGAACATACTCTACATTCCTTTCGATCGTTATTTTGCTTAGAATCGTCGCTCGTTTCTACATACCTGCCATGGAACAGAGGTTTGGGTCTGAAATATAGCGAAATTTAACATCGTTCAGTGGTAAAGAAAAAATGCTGTAACGAAAGCCTTTACACTTTCACGATATTAATAAAGGTACATGCTATCCGGTACAATCAAAATAACAAAAGTTATTCATGTTATTTTCCGGCGAAGAGACAAAATTCACGCGCGTTTTCCTATAGGAATACACAGGAAGACTGGAAAAGTAGACTGTATGCTGTCTGCTTCAATTTGCAATCGGAAGTCCCGTAGACACTAGCGCCAGCTGAGCCTCTAGCGTTTATTGTAATAACTCTATGATGCGACATCGTCACGTGAGCTGACATCACGATATAAAATCGGTATTCACGTGACGTTCATTTTTCATCTAAATTTATCTCGGAAAGGCACGAACGGACGGACGGACAATAAGTGTGGGGGATAATATTAATAATAATAATAATATTAATAACTATAATAATAGTTTTCCTTATTGTGCACAGTAACAGCTAAAGCCTAAGCACTGGTGCACTCGGTAGTAGTAAACAAGAATACAAAAAATAAAGAATAAGAAATGTAAGAAATGCAAACAATAAAATAGAACAAAATACTCAGCAGCGACTACGTATATACATCAACCACGTACATGGTGCAAGCACTTTTTAAATCGGCGCAAATCTGTATTGAAAATATTTATATCAGATGAGTCTAGACGGTTTAAATAGTTTTGAACGCAACCCGATGGTGACATCAAGTTTGTGGGGTCAATGTGGAACGTGCGGTGATTTCGAACATTTCTTCCAGGTATATGATAGTGCTCAGATGAAACTAATGCACTAATGTCGAAGTAAGAGTGTATACATTTAAACATAAACATAAGGTCGTGCGAACACCGTCTAGTGGCAAGTTCAGATATCTGTAATGATTTCAGTACTTCAAGGTATACGTATGAATCATGTGAACATCTAAAATGATAAATTCTAGCAAACCTTTTCTGTATACGTTCTAGATTTTTCGAAGCAGTCATAGTAAAACTGTTCCAGATCACTGAACAAAAATCATGTTCTCGGAGAACTATGCTCCGATAAAGCACAAATAAAAAATGTACAGTCAGAAAACTTTCACTAAATCGTGAGATTACAGCGAGTAGTCTCATGCACAAGAGCTCACAACATGCAACAGATGCGAGTTGAAAGAAAGTTTGGAGTCAAGAAATACTCCAAGGTCTTTTACACACAGTACACGGCCAATGGCCACTCTAAGCGGTACACAAAAGAAGTAAGATTAGTCTTGCGCGTAAATGATATAGCATTGTTTTTTTCAAAGTTGAGTGCAAGACCATTGTCTGGACACCACGGACATATGGCGCTAACAGTTTCTTGAAGTAGAATAGAGTCACTTAATGTCAATAATGTTTTTGTAGATTTTGAGATCGTCTGCAAACTGCAAGAGACGTGAATGATGAACGACGTCTTGGATGTCCTTGACGAATAGATTAAAAAGAAGAAATTCAATGTTGGAGCCTTGGGGAACCCCAGATAGTACAAAAAAAAAAGCTGACTTTGCATGAGCATAGCTGGCACTATTCCCTCTTCCAAAAAGATAACTGTAGAACCAAGAATAATAATAACCACTGAGACCGTACACAAACAGTTTATGTAACAATAGCTTATGATTCAGATGGTCGAATGCCTTACTACAGTGAAAGTGCACAGCATCAGTTTGTCCTCGAGAAAAAACAGTGGGTGCAACATCATTTAAGAAACACACACAATTCGTCACAACAGAACGACCACTCATGAAACCGAGTTGCGTATCAGGTATTACGCGCTTGAAATAATAGAGAGTTTTAGCAGATTGTTTTTTCGCCCTGATAACGATGCCTCCTTTCCCCTCCGGCGACCTTGGGCATGCGTCGTATCGTTATCGGGTGTCGTTATCGGGGCGAAAAAACGATCTGCTAAAACTCTCTAATGTGTCAAATCTTTATGGATTGTCTTTTCGAACAACTTCGAAAAAACAGTGAGCAAAGATATATACGTATGAGTCATGTGAGCATCTAAAACACACATAACGAGGTTCTGTTAAAAACATTGTCCATGCTTAAAAGTATTTCCATTGCCTCGTCCCCTTCGATAAGCGGATAGTGGTAGCCCGTCGCACATTTCTTATGCCTCTGTATGGAAGACGCGCTTGTTTTTTGACATTGTTTTTGGTTGTAAATCTTGACACTCCGGAAATCAATAAAATGCGCTAAGGACCAAGACAGAGGCAGAAACAAGTAGGACACACGGAGCGCATGTGTGTCGTACGTGTTTCTGCCTCTGTCCTCGTCCTTAGCGCATTGTGTTTTTTCCCTGGACAGGAACCAACTAGCCCGTCAAAAGGTGTTACGCGACACTTGCGCTACGTGTGTAGCTCAGAAACAAGTTCGCCATCGACCTAGTTTTGTATCTCAACATCGGAAAAAACAGTTTTATCAACCGGTTTGAGCGGGAAAATGTCTGGCGCGGTGCTCAAACCAGCACCCGTCGATGTAGGAGCAGACGCGTGGATTCCAAAGGGCGTGCGTCCGGATTTCATGGCAACAAAAACACCTCTTTTGTGTTTGTTTGTTTTTCTTCTCGTCGCCTGCATCGTCTGCCCGGTGGAGACGCTATCGGCATAGGCTACTCGGCTGCGCGCCAATTAATATGTTTTTATCTGGTCGATGACGTCGCGGCGTTCGCCGTGCTGTGTGCCCTCATCTAGGGTATCTGACACCTCGCTCCAGAGTCAACATCGAGCACAAACAGTTGTCATCCACCGCCCTCCCCCCCCCCCCCCACCAAAAAAAAAAAAAAAACAACCAAGAAAAGTTTGACAAATTTAAAGCATCATATCCTAACCCTAAGCCCAACACTGGGAACCCACAGAGGACATAAAATATAAGACAGCAAACAGGCATTTCTCGCGCCGTGGTCCTCCATGGTTTAAGCGACGCACACACGCGCTTTTGCGGGCCCGGGTACAATATGTAGTCGTTTATTGAAAAATAAACAAATGTATATCTCCGAACATCGTGAAGGAAAATACAAAGAAATGATTATACTGTCTGCAATAAAAATATCGGATGAATGGTAAAACTTAAAATAAGCGTTTAATAACAGTAGCTTGTGCAGGCCAACTAAAGCGGTAGGTATCGAGTATCTTGCGTCGGCAACGGAAGGGCAACTGTCCTGAACAAGGGCCTTGTCGCTCCTTTTATCCGTGCGGTAGAACCATGGACGTTCTGAACGAGAACACGGGATGACAGCCGAGGATGGGCTCGAATTTTTCAGAATAGCAAAGGCTGATAAAAGCAAGGACCAGGATGAGTGGGGTTCGAACCCTAATTGTAATATTGCCAGGTCGGTTCGGTAGTTGGCAACACTCAAAGCAGAAACCTGGAGACGTGGCAGCTAGAAGCAGTGCGATCTCCGTCACCGACTTGGCAATATTATAATTTGGGTTTCTTGCTTTCGGTGCATACCGATAAACACCAAAAAATAACTACCGACCTGTCTCTTTTTTTTTCAAACTCTGAAGAACAGAAAGAAAGCCCAAATAAAGGATATTTTTTCACTATGAAACACCTAGGACACTAAACTCGTTCAACAGAAAGTTGGAGCCGAAAGTTCGCGGAGCGCGCCGATTGGACACCGGCGACAAAAGTGCGAAGTCATCGTCGTGATCGGCCAATCGGTGCGCTGCGTCAACTTCGGCCCTGCTTTGTGTTTTACGAGTTTAGAGGCCCTAGACTTCCCGGGAAGATGGTTTTATCTATGGCCTTATTATATTTCGACCTTTATAGAGTCTTCTTACATTGGTACCGAAATAACAAATCATTGCAAACGTTCCCAAAACGCAAACATCTTTCTGAACACCCCCTCAAAAAAACACAACAAAAACACAGTGGCTGGACTACCGAAAAATATGGAGGAAGAAAATTGTACCAACCGGCCATGTACGTCATTACAGCGCGTAGATAATGTCAACTACCTTAAAATGCAGATTGACAACCATTTTAAATTTAATATTCATGTCGAGCAGGTTTATAAAATTTAATATTCCCATATATATCACATTCGAAACTTTATTCCGCGATCAGCACTTGGAATATATATTACTCATTATGAAAATCGACCCTACAATGCGGTATAACAGCTTACGAAAACAACGCCCAGTATCTACATATCTACAAAAGCTAGAATATATTCAACAAAATAATTACCAGAAATGTTAGCTACAAGTGTTGAAGGATTGATATTGCAGGATAGATGCACATAAAACTTGGAATGCAGCTGTTTAGATATAATAAAATATATGACATAATTCTAAGACATTTTTTCTAAACGAACATAAAAGTAATATTATCAAGGAAATAGTGTAAATACAAACACGAAAGTACGTTGAAAACTTTAAAATACGAAATAAGAACAGGCGACAAATAAATATTACGTGAAATGATTTTTAATGATTTATCCATAGAACCCTTAACATAAAATATACTAAAACCTTCAAAATATAAACAAAAAAATAATAATAATTAAAACGAAATACGACTAAGAAAGCGTAGTAAGGATGAAGTCACATAAAAAAGAACACTGAACCTAAAGAACAATTTTTTTCTACCTGCTAAGGACAGGCTTGTCCCAAAATTAATGTTCTAGAAAAACAAAATGGTCCCCCATATTTACGCTACAAAAGGAATTTTCGATTTGCGGGTCAGAACCGAAATCGTACCTTTGTGGGATAATGATGATTGCGCTCGTACCCAACTAGAGTGCGATCTGAGCTCGCTGGACCTCAGAGCGCACACTAGTTAAGTACAAACGCTATCATCATCATCCCGCTGGGGTGAAATTTTGGTTTCGCCCGCAAATCGAAAAACTCGTATTTCAACATAAATATTGTGGAAAACAAAATCTTTTTCGACGAACATTAATTTTGAGACATGCCTGTCCTAACCAGGTAGAGAAAAAACTATTTTGTCCTAGGATCAATGTCTTTTAAGAAATTTTCGCCATACTGAACTTCTATGGCAGGTCGAATTTGTTAACGAAAACTGATATTGCTCGACCAAATCTTTGGTAAGAGCAGGCATACGTTCATCGATATCTATGCTTTGGTTGTTCCGAAGACGAATGACAATATAAAGTATTACTAACGTATATTTTTCAAAACATGAAATATTTCGTTGAGCTTCCAAAAATGGGGTCTCCTGGTTCGTCTTTTAGTGCCAGGAACTGTCGCGTTTCAAACACGGAAGTCTTATTATGTGCATACGCTGTAATTGGTGCAAAAAGTGTAATAAAATTTTATTATTTTAATGGAAATGTCAGAGATAAACAAAGCAACAAAACCTTTAGAATGAGGCAGGAGTAAAATATTCTCGAAAGAAAGCCAGACAAAATAAAATTCGAAAGAGAGGTTTCAAAAGCATGTTTGAAGGGATACGCCAAAACAATGGAAATCTAAACAGGCAGATAAAAATATCTGTTCTAGAAACACCACTGAATGACAACTTTCAAAATATTAGGTAAATGAAAAATAGATAAAATACAAAATATACATCTGGGGGAAAAAGCTCACCCAGAAAAAAAACAATTCGTCTAATAAGAGCATAGGGGGAATTGACATTTCTCCTCTCACTCCGACGCGTCGTCTGCTCCGTATACTGGGCTGTAGCAAAGGTCCGGTTGGAATGCAATACGCAGGTTTAGAGGCGCAAGTTAATGTTAAATGTTATTGCCGATATAGAGACTAAACTGGGCACAATTCTGTTGACACCTGCGCGCCAATAAAAAAGAAAACTGAATACAACCCATTAAACAGTGTGTTTGGTCTGTCATGTCCGGCAAAACGTTCATTCGGTTGCAGTAGCTTTTTGTAAGGTAGTGTTCGCGCTGATTGAGGACATTAGCAACTGTCTGGCAAGGGGTGGTTAAAAAACAAATTCGCTCACCAAATATAAAACAACCGCCTGATTGTTTTCTTTTAATGCGTTAGCATTAGAACCCTCGTTTTCACGAAAACCGACCGGTGTCAGTCCGTACGTCCGTTTGTCAGCGCCATGCATGACGTTGCGAGGAGAGTGGGGTGGTGAGGAGGTATAGTGTCGGCGGCGGAAAGAGAAAGAGAGGGTGACGCAAGCTCTAATCAGCGCTTCGGACCAATACGAGCGTCGCATAGCTGGCGCGAAGACAGGGCCGAGCAGGCTCTGCACCGCTCTGGAATGCGGCTTCCCTCAGCTGCCGCTCCGGCAATGGATGTGGTTCTTTCCACGAGTGATATGGCTGACCGTAGCCAAGTGCGACTACGGAAGATAGCCGAGGCCACGCGTCGGCGACGTTAGGCCGCGAGGAGGAAGAGCGTGAGCGTCGCTTGGCTGCTGCCGCAGAGGCAAGGCGACGGAAGCGTGCAGTGAAAAGCGGAGAAGAAAGACATTAACATATAACAGGAAAGCGGTGATAAACGATTGACAATGGGTCTTAAACGAATAGAAAAGGTCGAAAATGGGGTGAGAAAGAACCAAGTCCAACGCATTTCCATCGAATAAATCCTATTGATCGTCGAACAACTTTTCTTTAATTAACAATGAACCCGTACATATATCATTGCCTGCTAGCCTTGGATATGAAGACCTTATAAGGTTTACCTTAAGAAGATTTTTAGTGGTGTATTTGATATTAAAACACCTTTTTGTGATGTTTACGCCTAGGTGGTACTTGGAATACGACTAATGAGTGCGCAATTGACTTCAATGCAACACTGAAAATTTAAAGGGAAACCTTCTTCGCAAAACGTTCCGGTCTCAGGTGAAGCCACGTGACACAATGACGTCACGCGACACTGGGACGTCACGCGACAACGTGGCGTCATGTAGCATTGCGATGTCATGTCACAGTGTGAATCACGTTATATTGTGAGGTCACGTGCCCGACGACCCTACGTGAAACAACCCAGGATCCGCTGCGACACCTCCATAGTAATGGATGCGCCGCGAGAAAGAAAAAAAACTACATTACAGGAAAGGGGGTGAGTTCTTTAATGAAAAAGGGATATAAAACGCGAGAATCGCATCAGCGTCTGATCAACGACACTCAATAAAGGGAGTCACCAAGGGGGACAGTAGCGAGGACGCTAAAAAAAAGCCGCGCACCAAAGAGAAACAGGCTGGCCTCGTTACCTTTGAAAACTCATTGCTCGCGGACCATTACTTGTACGTTAAGCCCCCGTTTTGGGCCACTTTGGGAGCATCCCTCGACGAACCCGACGCCGCGAGCCTCTCCCGCCCGGCATCTTTGCAGCGGACATTTTTCCGAGCTCTTGATCCTCCGTTCCCGGCGGGATGATGGCGAATTCGGACGCCGTAATTATTTTCCACAACTAACCTTTATGGTTCGTACGAACGAGGGGGCGGGGACAGGGGGGCACTGCGATTATCTATTTACTCATTAATTTTTTTTCATATACGTACCTATATCGCCCGGAGCGCATTATCGTAGGGTGTTACAGGAATTAAATACACGTCCTACAAAGATATGAATTGCTAAAAAAATTAGAGCAAAATATTTATTAAACAAATTGGAGTGTGGGTACGTTTATACAGCCTGAACTTAGTCTGCCTCAACAGGGGACTTGTCTTCCTGCTGTAGATGAGCAATTTAGCCAGTGCAGTACAAGCTCTAGCCTGGGGTCTTTAACGTTCACCACGCAGTTGTCATACGCGACGCACGCCAGTACGATGCTCATCCAGATTGAAACGGGCAGGGGTGGGGATTGAACCCAGGATACCTGGGTTCTGCAGCGCGTGCTTTCGCTCCACGTGCTCCGACGCTGGACTGCGCTAGCCCACTCGGCCAACGATCACCCCCCCCCCTCGCCCCCCTCAAACAAACAAAAAAAAACGTTTATAACAGAGCATATAACACGCGTCTTGTAGAGCCGAAAACAACATGGTTGAATTAACAATGTCACGATCAAGGTGATTCGATCCGTGAAGGACTAAAGGGAAAAAGATGTGCAAAACACGTTAGTGCGGCAGTTTTCTTTTTCATGTTCGCTCCGCCGCGAAATAAAACATGGTTTCTTCATATATTTCCTTTTAAAGACATAGTATTTTTTCACCGCAAAACTAAAAGAAAAGACGTCGTCGTGTTTCTTCCACCCAGTCTCGAGGTGGTCTAACAAAATGGTAAACCTACACCAGCTCGCCTGCGCTGCTAACTGTTTTTTCTAAAATATGCATCGCCGAACAGTCATTCTCGGCCTCAAATGTAGCGCTAGCCGTCCGAACGAGATGCCAAAGTTTCAGCAGTAACCGTTATCCTGTTCAAAAGTTACACGTGCTTTTTTTGTATTTTTAATGAGAAAATCGGTTCCATTTTCGCCCGTTTTTGGTAACTAGCGTCATAGAGCTCCATTTGTTCGAGAGCTTCGCAGGCCATCATTTGCCATTGAAACTTTTATAGAATCAATTATAACTTTTTGATCAGGTACCCTTTGTGCTGAAACTTTGACGTCGTGTTTTCGGACCTCTAGCGCTACATTTGGATGGTGAATGAGCGTTCAGCGATTTGTAGTTTACTTTTACGGTGAACAACAAAACCTGCCGACAGCAGCGCCACCACAGCGACGTGACGTCACGACCGCGCGTTGGTATATGGAGGCTGCAGAAGCGGTGCGAAAATGAAGAACACATTTTGGAATTTAATGTTTGGGTTAATGTTGCTGGTTTTCAGGCCTATCAGAACAATCATTCCAAAGTATAAGACAAACCTTGATGAGTTCAGTAATAAGCAGGGTCGTACTGTTCAACGTTTGTGGATTGGTGTACGGTGTTGTCTACGTTCCTCCAAAAACTCTACTAAACATTAGGGACTTTTAGTAGACCGTACGCTAGAGCTTCGCTTTGCTAGCGGGTAGCTCGTGCAGTCACTTCGAAGCATAAATTAAGCACGCGCCAGCCGGGTCCGCTTTACGCGGCGTGCGATATGCTAACACAATCGAGATAAACAAATGTTTGCATGGTCGGAGCTTGCAGAAACCCCAGACCACGTAAACATTTCAATGCTCTAACATGTCTGCGGGCCTATAGTCCGCGGGCTATAGTCCAGACATATGGTACACGTACGGCGCACAACTCGGCCCCGCAGGGGGAGAGGGGAAAACTTAATCGGGACTCTGAAGTCATTTGGCCGTCTCTGGGCAGCGTTCAGCGGCTTCGGGTCCTCGCGTTCTCGCTCGCTGCAAATTCTCGAGAGGCGCGCTGCAGCCCTCGCCGGCGCTGACCGATGGTGGGTACTACGGTGGGCCAGTGTGCCCCAATCTGAATGTTTCCAACTTCTAGATCGAAGTCACGTGGTTCGTGGGCCGCGCAAGGGTAACCAATGTGCCCAGTGTGTGTTCCCCATTACGCCACAAGTGTTTCCCGTTATTACTTTTAGACATATAGTCAGACGACTTCCCAAAATATGCACAAATTATGGTAAGCAGACAAAAGAATTTCAACTCATAATTCTTAGCAATACTGAAAGACTAATCGGCGTGAACGGCTCTTTAGTCCTATTTAAAAATAAACTGAAGGCACGTCTGGGGGACAGTGACATTAATTGCTACTATTGCGACGTATGATTCAGCGTGATCTTAAGAGTTTTCTATATATGCATCACCTTTTAATTTATTTCACCGCGCTCTTCTATTGTTGAACACAAGTGGTATTTTATTGAGTAGCTGATGTACATATTTCCGTTTTCTTTTTCCGGTGCGTGATCTTTATGGTTTAATCCTCGTTAGAAATTGTGTCAAGTGATTCTCGCTGAATCTGTAAAGGGGACAGAGACCTTGTCAGGCATCACGCCTTAAAGCCGCAGTCGTACTGGTCGTACATATTACAAGAGGCACCGTGTTCACTGCAGACATAATGACAGTATGTGGACACGTGTGTACGCTTCGAATATGTGTGTATGACTGTTGTTGTTTTATGACCAAAGTGAGAGGACCGTCATACAAGGCCACGACTAAGGCAGTGTCTTCAGGCCGTTGTTGTATGATGCATTGGCAGTGTGATCGCGGTCTGATCGGGCTGAGCGGAAAACCAATAAGAGAGATGCTTTGAGTTGCTCGCTCTCTGAAACCTGGGCTCTCTGGCATTGCTGCTGCTGGTGTGCCGCGGCTGCTCGGCGAGTGGAAGGCGATGCGGACGTCGGGTTGCCGGCTGTAATTACGGCCTGGATACGACGACGCTCATTAGAAGGGAGAGAGGAAGAGGACGGAAGGGAGGGTGGAGGGGCAAGCGGTGCGGAATCGATTCAGCATTCGTATAGAACGCGACACCCGTCCCTTCTAGGCGTTCTTTTTGCGGGCGGTCACACCCATTTTGCACGGAACGCGCCGTCTCATTCGCTTATGTGGAGATGAAGTTCGCCTGATTTTCAGTATGACGTCCGTTGCTTTTGTTGCCAGATGTTAAAATAAAGGGAAACGACGAATTGTGAAGTTTTTGTCGACATCTTTTTTGATAGATGCACCTAAAAGTGATCCGATGCACCATTACGAAGCTTATGTGCGTCTTCGAGTGGTGTGACGATGCGCATTTCTGAGTCTGTAAAAGGGGAGGATATCCAACGGTGATGCCTTGTGTTGGCGGCCACCTGTACTGCAGGTGGCGGGAAAAGCAAAGGGATCTCAGGAGACATGAAACAGTTCTCAAGGGAAAGCTGTGACGGTCTTGTCAGATTGGTCGCACAAATGCTGTCTATGCTCCAAGCATATACAGCTGCAAGATAACTTGCTCAAACTTATAAAAAAAATTAAAAAAAACGGAGCGCTCTACGGGAGTGAAATTAACTGTATGATGTTAACGAGTGTCTTAAGAAACTGCGAGTTTTTTTGTAGTGCGCCTAGTTATATCATTAATACGGACTAATTAGGTAACTTTTTAGTTATTCGTTGAAGGGCAGAGTCGTGAATTGGACAGTTGTAGTTCGCGTTCAGAAATGCACAATTATGGTGTTGGCTACAAGCTACGCTTTGCTCGCTTCTTTGCTTTAATCCCCCCAAAAAAAAAAAAGAAAGCCCGAGAAATATCACTAAAAGCCCGAGTGACAACGTGCCCACTTGTCGTATTTGCTGCGTTCTAAGATGGGTTCTGAATGAACAACCTCCACCTTATCACAGGCGCGCTGTCCGAGACGACTTTGTAGCAGCACGTTCTCGCGCCTATCCCAGTCTTAGGTAGTAACGCTTTACTAGTAACGCGCTACTGTAACTTCGTTGCTTTTTGGTAACTTGTAACTGTAACGAGTTACTTTTAAAACTGTAACTTGTAACTGTAGTTCTATTACTTTTTCTCAAGTAACAATGAGGGTAACGACGTTACTTTTGTCGTTACTTTCGCGTTTTGTTTTATAAATAGCATATCCTTGAACGAGTACAATGTAGTAATTCCTTGCACTTTCTAAACTGTCTGTTCCGACATTTCGAGTGTCAAGTTGGCCTTGCACAAACTAATGAATACGTTCTTCCTCGCGAGTCACGACTCGAATATAGCCACGTGTAGATGTGATGAAAAAAAAATAGTTATATTTACGCACGCGCTTGTACTTTGTGACTGAACAATTCCATCTTGGTATTTTGAAGCACTATCTATGTTGCGGTTGTTTTTTTTCTCGCGCAAACGCTTTTTAATCGGGTGAGTCAACCGTGAAACAATACACACGGAGGGCACTGCGAATGTTTCGTATTTTGATTAGCGCCACTACTCCGGCGAGGTGTCAAGAGTCGAGGCAAGATTTACTGCTGTTTGCGCGGGGTTTGCTTGTTGCTCTGGTTGCGCGGGGTCCGTTCAGTAAGGGCAGCGACGTGTTCGCCGTCAAACGAGGGAAACTTTCAGACACTAATTTCGAGAAGCAAATGATGCTAAGTTACAATATAAAGTAAAAAGCTTACTTTTTAATTTTATAAAAAACAAAAATTGCTGAGGGACGTTTTCTAGTTTTTCTAAATTTTTCGTGTAATAAAAATGTAATTGAAAAGTAATTACGTTACTTTTTAAAAGTTACTGTAACTGTAACGAGTTACTCTTTGTTGCAGTAACTGTAACGGTAACTTCGCTACTTTTTTCTGAAAGTAACTGTAACGAATTACTTTTTAAAAGTAACTTACCCATGACTGGCCTTTCCTCTACACAAACACGAAAATTTGTCCCGAACAGCGTGACAGTGATAAGATGGACTTCGTCCCTTCAGAGCACGTCTAAAGCAGGGGACACATGAGCGATGAACACGGGCGCCGCGCGCGGTAGAATCCATAGCAACCTGTGCTGGCACCCCTACGTCACTTCTCCGCGGCGCCGCGCCGCTCGGATCTCAGGGTCTAATCTGGGGCTCTCATCTGGGCACTTGGCCAAAAAGGCGGCGAGGAATTCGGCGGCCGTGATTGGCCGAAGCCGCGTCTGACATTGGCGCCGGCCAATTACGGCTGCCGAATTCCTCGCCGACGTTTTCGCCAAATGTCTAGATTACAGCCCATGGACAAGCCGAAGAAAGGTCGGGGAGAAATTCTGAGGCTATGAATGGCCGCGCCAAAGTCAAGTGCGGCATTGGCCGATCACGGCCGCCGGAATTCTCGCCGATCCTTCCCCCATACCCAAGTGTGCAGATTAGCGCCCCCTGGAAGGTACAGATAATGCCGCGCGAAGCGCCTGTGGTGCACCGCGTGGCGCTCAGTTTCACCGCTCATATCTAAAACAAGGAAGTGCGCAAAGCGTATCATGTAGCAGACACCTGAATTAGATATTTCTCAGTGCGCTCTACAACTCTCGAATTTACGCCTCGGATCTTAAACACGTAATAACAAGTTAGAAAAGTAGTCTTCGTTAACTAAAAACTAGGCGAACTAAAGCAAATGCCACAGTTAAGACGCCTGCCAAAAACTCACGGAGAGCGTTCCGTCCTTTTTTTTTTTTCACGTTTGGGGCAAGTTATTTCGGACTCTCTGACTCAAACAGGCTTAGAACATGCTTGGGACGCAGATAATGTTGTTATACATATTGTCTGCAACGAACATTGCATTTCTTGTGCAATGCATGAGCAGTGTGATAGCGTCTTTAGTGTACAACGATGTCAAAGCTACATGCTTGAGTATGTTGCTTCATCCTTGAGCCGCAAGAATCCTCGTACCGATCAAACGACAGAAATCAGGACGGAGGATTGTGCAAGCATCTTTCACAGCGTTGTACAATGTAAGCATAAAAGGGGAATGTAAACCCTCGGCGAAAAGCGCCTCTTATCGGCCTGCTCCTTGGGCACCGGAATGTTATGTTTCTCAAGATACCCCTTGCAGAAGGAGACTCCAAGTCCCGGTCCATCGTTTAGGGAGCAGATCAAAGCGGTCCCGAGACCTCGGCAGATGCCGTTCCCCGCTAATTAGATGCGCGTCTCGAGTCACCCCCTGCGGCATCAGCGTATATCACGAGGGCCGTTCCAATCAAGTCCCCGGACGCTACACACCAACTCTCAGAGCCAGATTAGCGTCGTTTCGAATCCAAGCGGCAAGCGCTGCTCGGAAAAACTTCCCCGCGAGTTTCTGGGCAGCCTTTCTCAAACCACTTGGGTATGCTACAATCACCCCTACTTCGGTGCCGGGAATACGTCTTTTACTGGAGTGTTTATCGTCCTATTTCGCCCGTACATTGAACATGGTCCCGGAGTGTCAACCGCGTACATTACAACAACCGGAGTGTCCCGCTGTCAGATGCTGCGATGCAGGCGGTTCGTGCTAGAGGGGTCTCGGACAGTTCTTCGAAAGCCCATTTGTCGACGGGTAGAAGGACAATTCGCCAAATAAGAAGATTCGCACTAGGCATATTCGTAAAAGAAATAACCTGTCAAAAATGCCCGTTCGCAAAAAAAAAAAATCGTCGGAACATTGCAAAGTAATGTGATGAAATGTGAATATATATTTTTAGTCGTAGGTTAAAATATTAGCACAATGTACAAAATAAATTTTGAAGAATATAAACAGGTTACAAAAAATACCTGACAAATAAACTATAAACAAAGATAAGTAAAGGCAACATTACTAGGAAGGCGAGTTGGTTGTTATTAGACATGCTAAAACCATACGGATACTTAGACCTTGTGTTTGTCTTTTTTTTTCTACCTCCGCCTCGGTTCTAGTTTGTCGAAGATAAGTGGCTTGTTCGGGATAATATCTTTCATATATATTCATATAAGAAGATATACAAGGCAGTATATTACCACATATCTGGTTGCAAATAGAGGAATATATTGCAAGGGGACGCCGTATATGGCCAGGCATGGTAACAGATATATCCATATATAGAGCCAATCATTGTTCTACATTGGTAAATGTAGTCCTTATATCACATGTCTTTCCCCATATTTAGCACTATATGGCTATATATGTTTCCTTATACGGCTACATTTATCCATATCTAACAGTATATGAAAATGTTATATCTCCCATATTCGACACTGGACAGTGCATTTTTAATAAACCAAGGTAATGCTGGATATCTGTCGTACAACCATTTACATAACAATAGACATCTTGTAAATTCTCAATTCGGAAATTTAATTCCTAAAGATGTTTCTTTTTCAACTTCCATTTTAATCAGTGCTATATCTTGTTCATCGAAATTTTCTGCGGAAAACCCCAATCCCTTTCTGACAGTGATTTAATTAAAACCTTCCAAGGGTGAATTCCTAGCTATGGCTCGCGTATTCTTGTCTGGAGCATTTAAAGAATAGAACAATTGTTTCTATACAAATTATATAATAAATTCACTTGTGCATGCACATGATTTTTAAAGATTACAAAAAAAAGTACATGCTTTTTCGATTAAAATTTCTTTCACTGCTTTATCACCAAAATGATAAATCAAGATGCAGCTTGGACGTGTAAGCCGTCACGAGAGACTTAAAACCTGTCTTGTCTTAGTCTGTCGCAGTAAAACGCAAATGGTGAACGAGAGTTCGCAGCGGCGCCGTTATGCCTCTGGCAATTTCATGCAACAACGCCTTCCAATACTTCCCTATTGAAAGAAAAAACTGAGTGAACCTTAGGTGGTTTTATGAGAATGTTAATGTACGAACTGTTATTGAACTAACCAAAATGTAAACATAACTTTTGAAACAAGAAGAAATGGAAACATAATGGACAAAGGGAGAAAGCGGACTAGCCCAACTGCCGGCTTAACTGTCGAAACTGCTCAAAAGAAAAACAAACTAGACAACCTGAACAAGGTGATGTCGCCATACTGGTGGTTGAGAGGCGAGGTCCTGAAACGGCTAGCTGAACTGGGAGACGGGTTATGTGGCGTTTTAAACTGGTAATCAAATTGAATTCCTTTCGGGACAATCACAGCGTCGGACTTCTCGAGGTACGTTCTAAGCTTGGTATTTAGAAGAGCAACGGATGTTCGCACTATTTGCGGAAGTGAGCGATCGGCATCTGTCACAAATCATGACCGACAAAAATAAGTCTTTAATAATGAATGAGCCAGTGTTTATTGTAATCTTCAGGAGGAACCATTCGACTTCACTTCGTACTGGCACAGTTCAATAAAATGCACACACCCACACACAGAGACGCTTGCTCGCTCGCAGGCATGCACGAGCGCACACCGCAGACGCACACGAACGCACAAGCAGAGACACACTAACGCACAAGCAAAGACGACAAAAACAAGATAGTTTCGGTTTTAGACAAAAAAAACAATCTAAAATGATATCACATAAAGTTTATATAAAACTTAAGATGAAGAAATATTTGTTCGCTTTTACAATATTTTTTCTTTTGCTTCGTCTCATTTACACGATGTTTCGATGTCCACCCGAATAATCAAAAAGCTTTGTTTGGAAAGAGCCAATTGATCAGTGTAACTCCAGACACTGCAACACCAGCCAGCTCTAGTAGCCTCAAACACTAGCTGCAACTTTCAGGGAGCGGTGAAGAGCACAGTTTAAACCCCATTCATTCGATCCAGTTGCAGTCTACTTAACGTGGCATGGTTACCATTTGTAGGTCAGGTTACCACAGAGGCAAAGGTCAGGTGACCCCAGTCTCTACAAAGCTTCGGCAGATGTCGTTAGATGGCCGACCGTTGGTCGCAATCTTGCAATGGGTTCAAAGCGAGGAAGCGCGATCCAGCAATTGTCATAGAGATGAGTGCTCAAAACAGGAGTTTGGATTGCTGAAAAAACTATTGTTCGCTCGTCGCGATTAACAATAATATTTGTTATTAAAATCGATTCTGCTCGCACACGATACAAGAGACACGGTGTTCTCTGCAGGCACGATGACAATCTGTAAGCACGCCCCAGGCATGTTCCATGTATGTTTCATTCATGCGTGTTTGAACAAGTCGCGCAGACTGTCTTTTGTACGACCAATGTCACACAAGCAAGAAGTACGCCTCAAACAGTGTCCGCACAATACTTTTCTTACGATGTTATTAGCAGTGTGAGCGTGGCGTAACACTGCCGTGCTGAGCACACGAACAACACGGCCCTACACTCGAGCGTCGTCGCCACAGAGAGCAAATCGTCGAAACGATAACACTCACAAAAAAGAAACAGTGTCACAAAAAAAAGATTAGTTTTTTCCTTCTTTTTTTGCAACAATAAACTAGACATTTCCGAACGCTCATTCTCCACCCAAAGTTAGCGCTAGAGGTCACAACCAGATGCCAAGGTTTAAGTACAGTGCCCAAGTTGGGTAGTGGGCTCACCACTCTATCTCCCCAGTGTATTCCGCTGAAGCGTCCGATGTCGAAAACGACGGAGGCGCAGCAGTAGAGTTCCTCCTGAAACTTCTCCCGCCCGCTGCCCGCGATTGATAAGAGCGATAAGAGCCGCCTAGCCGACCTGGTCTGGCCAGTGCGCGCTGGAAAATTTCAGGAGGGAACGCTTACAGCGCCACCGCCGCGTCGACATCAAACGTATCAGGCCGAGCCGTCCCGTGAGCCCACTACAACTCTCTAGGCCACTGTAGTTTCAGCCCGATCCTATACTTTATTCAAAAGTTATGTCATTTTCTGAAAATTTCAATGGGAAAATGGAGCCCATTTTCGCCCGTTTTCGGTTTCTGGTGCCATAGAGCCCCATGTATTCGAAAATTAAGTCGGCCGCCATTTTCCCATTGAAATTTTCAGAAAATGCCTTATAACTTAATATTGGTTCGTGCTGAAACCTTGGCATCTGGTTGTGTCCTCCAGCGCTACCTTTGGGCGAAGAATAAGCGTTCGGCGATGCCTAGTCTTTTTTTTTTTTTGTGACACTTTGTACTTTGGCCGAACATATCCTACTTCGCACAATAAAGAGAAGGATTGAAATATATCTTTCGCGTAAGTATCGAGAAGTCCAAATGCTCAATACCCCAACTCTCGAGGAAAAACCGATTCTGGGGAACGACGCCACCGCCACCAGCTGCCACGTGATTTTCTCAGGAAGTGCGGATTTTTTGAGTCGAGTCTTTGGACGACCCATCAGAGTGCGAGCCATTCAACGTCACAAGTTGTCGCCCCTCTCTCTCCCGCTGAGCCCCTCGCAGCCGCCTTTGACTGTCGCGGAACCGAAACAAGTGAAACGCTGACCAGTTCTTTTCCTCATTCTTTAAAGATAGACACGCGTAAGCCCCTGGAGAGGAAAGCTTCGACGTGCAAAAAGAAGAGGCACCCCGCACGCGACATCAACTTCCATCGAAGCAAATTAAAAAAAAAGGCGACGAGAACGACAAAAATAAATCACGTCGCTCTCACAATGAATTCGCCATTTTGAAGTTCGTGATCTTTTACCAGGGTAGGAGAAGGAGGGGGGGGGGGGGAGGAGGAAGTCCTCGAAGCAGAGAAAGCGAGCATTTCGGACTGAAAACGAAACGCCCCAAAATAATTCGCAAAATAAATCACAAAATCGACCCCTAAACGAAAAAAAATATATATAAAGCGAAGAAAGGCTTCATGAAATACGGGTTTGACGAAAGGCGGCGCTGCAGTGGAGGGGTGGGGCGGTTCTATAGCAAGCTGTCGCGGCGGATACCGTCGCTCAAAAATAGATAGTCTCTCGGACGCCCCTTCGGAGAAAAGAAAAACAGGAAGGAGCTCTGGTATCGGTTCAGATGCCGGGCACATCCATCAGCGTTTTCCTTTTTATCCTCACGCCCGAGTATACTTGATGCGCACGAGCAACACGAAAGCAGCAGCACTCGCGTTCTTGAGCCCGTCTAGCTTTTGGCGTAAACAGTCCGCTATCAGAACCTGCTCTCATGTTTCGCATGGTGTGTGCCTGATATGTACATAATAGCGAGCTTTAAAATAAGGGTCTCTGCTGCTTTAGGTGCCATCAGCAGCTTGGGCTTCAGCAAGCTTCAGCAACCAGGGGCTGGGACGCCGCGACGACAGCGACACTCGCGTTCGCTCGCATAGTCTTGCGGCTACGTTTGGCTGTACCCACCAGGATCGCGACACACATTATGACAGGCCGGCTTCTGTGACGGTATTGGTTATCACATAGGGGCAACTTTTGATGTACGGGCGGGATAGCATTGAAGACAAACCAGACGACGACACGTTGCGGGCTACGTAGAATCACCATCCTTTACCGGTGAAAACAAAAAATCCTGTTTTCCCGCAGAAGAGCTGCGTTATGTCGCCGTTAACTTGCTGGTTTAGGCGCTGAAGAGGTTGGACTCGGGGACGTTTAAAGGCGTCTATTGTTTCCGGCAAAGCTAATTTTGTGTTTGTTTATTCAAATTTATAGTTGAAGCAAACAAACAGTTGACGGCCGTTGATCTTGTAAGCGAGTCATAAATCGGTGGAAATAAATACTTCAGCCGCACGCAAAAACAGCAATGTCGTCACTAAACAACTCCTTGAAAAAAGGAATACAAAAATAACCCTACAAGAAAATAAACTGCTGCGTCATTATATTTTGCCCTCCTGAAGTTGGAGTAAAGGTGCAGACCTGGGCTTAAATCCTTTGAACCTAAATTTCAAGCACACAAAAAAATCAGAAAACAAATTCATCTTGAAAGTGTTTTCTTCCTCTTTGTACCTTACTTTTTTAATATTATTTTTACAGCATTTTCTAACAAGGAATGGGGCACTTTACCGGGAATCAAAGGACACGAAAGAGGACAATATTTCATGTGCCGAGCACTATACAGTTGGTTTGTAGACGCTAAAGATCACGAAGGTAAAAAGTTCGGTACTTTGGGGACTTATCAGTCTAGCGTGCAACGTCCTTCCGGTTCGCTTGCTGCTTGTTATCGAAGTTGGGCCTCACTTCGTAACGAGGTTTTGTCCGCTCTTATCCGACTTCGAGAGGAGGCATAGTGACATTAAAACTGGAATCAGCTAAAAGCAAATCTTATCAAAAAGGTGTGCGCGGTGCGGCGTTTGTTTTCCAAGTCGTTTTCTTCCGAGGGCCGAAAGATCTGCAACAATCGCAACTCTTCGCTCGAAGACAATCTAATTTGGAAGCGTCATTTTTTGTTGTATTGTCTCTTATATGTTTGGGGTGGTTTCATCGACGCACACTTCACTGTCCCTTTGTTTTGTGGGCTCTCTGGCGCACACTGTAATGACCGTGTACCACGAAAGCGACAAACAGAAACAACCGGCACGGACAAGCCTCAAACATAAGCAGCATGCATGCTATGGTACCTTTGGCGGGCTTGCAGTCTCTCGGCGCTCGTGAAGAAAGCATGAGTGACTATAAGCCTGCCAAAGATACCACCCCGTGTATGCTGCTCGTGGTTTAGGCTTGTCGGTGTCAGCTCTTTCTACTTGTCACTTTTTGCTCTATACACCCTTAAACTGAGACTGCAGCCACAGCTAGAAGAGTGAGCTAGCCCGTCCTACTGTCGTTGAGACGTGCATTATATACTCTCTTCGCCCTTAGGCTGAGACTAAAGCCAAAGCTACAAGCGCAAGCTAGCCCGCGCTCCTGGATTTGGTACTTGCATTCTTATACTTCGTTTCAGCTTAAGTCCAGACGCAGCCAATGCTACAAGCGCGAGCATGTGGCCCTGAACAGTGCTTGCACTGCACGAGCGCGCGTGCTTCGCAGGGACGCTGAAAGCCCGGAGCTCGCGCCTGTAGCATCGGCTGCGTCTGGACCCAAGCTGAAACGAAGTATAGTGGGAGTGCTCGTTGTGCGAAAGAACGCTTTAAAGCAACGACCTCGAGTTATCGTGTTTGTTGCATTGGCTGCAGTCTCAGCTAAAGGGTGAATGGAGTATAGACCTTTGCAAAAAGGGCTCCTGGCCGGTTTCATTTTCATGGTTCGTGCGTATGTCGCGTGATTTGCTCTCCTTGCGAAGCGACGAACATGCGCCTGCCGAGCCGAGAAGATAGCACACTGGACTGAGGACTTGTATATATTGGAATGGTGTATAGTGGGACTCAGAACTACAAAGTCTGAAGTTTCTACTCTCCCCGTAATGCACTTGAGGGAGCCAATCACTGCAACCTAAGGAGGAAGTTGGACAAATAACGGGGCTTAAAAAGATGTGTCTTTTCTCTTCTCTGAGAAAACGTCTAAGCTGCGGCACTAACCCTGCTAAGACGTCACGTTCAATGCCTCAGCCCTGACTGCTTCTTTAGGTTTAAGTACATTTCGCCCCGTAATTCGCCGAGCTCCCTGCTTCGATTGTAGCTATCGGTTCTCCCGAGCGCTTTGCGGGAAAGTAGACACTACAGATTCTTATATGTGCACGGGAAATAGCGGGCTCAAACGCTTTTTTATTTAGAGCTACGGAATGAGCTATGCTTCATATTAACGATATCAGTCACCTAGATGCTTCAAAACATTTTTTGCCAGTTATGTGAAGCGTTATCTGAAAACACAGGAAGCTATTGTTTGGCTTTCAGAAACGTTAAAACAATTCTTTATAGATCCAACCGATGCCCCAGGAGCTTGGATCGAGAGCTCAGCAAGTCACAATTTGGAAGCGTAATGATCGCGAATGGCGCCACGCTTCTGCACGAAGCACCGAAATGGCGTCGAGAAGAAAATGGGGGATTGGAGTGTCGATACTCTAAGCTTACCTTATTTAGCGTCTCTACTTTCACGAAGAATCATAAATTCGTCGTTGAAAGAGGCCAGTAGCTCGTAGCTGACAGACCAATATCGGGCTGTCGTATTGCGAAATTGTTGTGTCCCCGCGTTTTTCTCTTGTTAGGTGCTTGGTAAGCTTTCTTTGCGTGGAGAATAACTATCGTCCAGCAAATGTGCGCTCGAAAAACCCGCCTACTAGCGGGAGAGCCGGCGTTGCATTTTCTCAACGAATCCTTAACGACGCAGTAATATTTGTACTTACATCGACCGGCAACAGCTGTTTACAGAGGGCAATAGTACGTTGACTGGTACGCGTCTCCGACTAATGTGGGTGCCAGGTCCAAAAAGGTGGTTTCTTAAGTTCCCCCGATCACGTCTTAGATATGTCATGTTGTCGCAGGCCGCGATCCTGGCGGTGTCAGAGCAGCGGTGGTGGATGTGGCGGATGCTGATTCTTCTGGAAGTCGCTCTCTAGGTTGATAGAGGCTTCGACAGTCAGTAGCTGAGACGCTGCAACGACGGCGACAACCGCATTCACTCTTATGTTTAGCGAGACTTCCAGCGCCTACCACCAGTATTGTGACATCCGACAGCATGACACTCCGGCTTTTCTAACGTCGTTTTTGCCACCTTGTTACCACTTTTGGTATATGGGCAGCAGAGGATCCTAAACAAGCCAATCAAAGACGCGTTTCATGTTTCAAAAATGGTAAAAGACCCGAAAACAACAAGGACCAAAAAGAAGTAACACAATTCATTGTTTTTTGTTTTTTTAAAGTAGAAAACAACAAGCACATTAAACCATCTTGCCGCGTTCGAGGTACTGGAGTAATAGTACGAAATTTGATGAAAACAGACCCAAAGATTGAGCTTGTTATTTCGACGAACGATGAAAGCATCCGTCCATCACATGGACGTTTAGAAGTAGGGCTATCAAATGCCTTTTGACAGCCTAGCTCCCGGCTCAGAAGTCTTGCAACTGCGGTGGTGCTGCTGTCGGTACGGCGCTTGCGCAGGCGCTTCACCTCCCTCGCGTCTCGCTTCTGCGGGTGCATGATGCCCATACTCGGGGTGGACAGACGCGTTCTTGTTTGTAAGCAGTGTGCTGGCGTCTTCGCAAGTTCAGCAAAACGGACGGCACCTAGCGGGAATACACTGGACCAGCGGACCAGGCCCTTTCGTGATATCTGCCCGTCTCTCGTGGCATCCGTAATTGCACGTTGCCGATGGTTGGCTCGGTGGCCACCGAAGTAAACCGAGGAAATTTGCTTTTATTTTGTCAAGACCAACAGACATGGCAGCAACGAAAGGGCCATAAGAAAGACCGTGCCTAATAATGGCCTGGCCAATCAGATGCGACTTTTGTTGCTTCTCATGTCTGCTGACGCGAACAGTTGTCTCGCTGATTTCGTCCTTGCTGTCATATCCTCGAGTTTATGCTCTGAACGCAGCTACGCACCCGCGTTAACCAGAACTTTGTCCATTTGTGAATGTTCATCAGCGGGGTAGGTAGTCCTTCGATCGCTTCCTCGAAGAGGACCCTGCCTCTGGAAGTTCGATTACGCCGACACACCGCTACTGGTTTTGAACCTAGAGGTTGGCCACCGAAGTAAAGTGAGGAAGTTACGTTGGCTGTGTCCACAGGAACCCAAACGGTGGTAACGGCAGGACCGCAGGGAAAGGCATGTCTTATAATGACCTAACAGGTGTCCCTTACATTGCTTTTCATGCTATGAAGGGCGAACACTTCTCCGGTAACTCTGACATTACTAACACGGCTTGACAGATCGCTCGAGCGCAACCTACGTAAACGCGAGAACCAGATTTTGCGCTTTTATCAACGTTCACCACAGCGGTTGAAGCACCACAGCTAGTCTTCCGTCGCTTTCCCGAAGAAAACTTTCATCGCTTCCTCCTTCGAGGAGACGATGAAATGCTTAGCCTTCTTACGCCAACACACCACCGCAGGTTCTTGGCGCACATAAAGTGAATAAAAATCAGGGCAAACACGTTTTAAGCCAATGGTTGCTACTTTTAAACTCAAACACTGTGCGTTGAGCTAACACATGCCCCGGCCCAATCTCTTTTCTGCCGCCACGTATGTGGAGAGCAGAAGGCCCTACTCGCGGTGAGAAGCTCGCGAGGGGCGCTTCGTTTTCCTCACTATGTGTAGTGCACGTGCTACCCACGCAGGTATGCTTTAATTTGTGTAGTGCATATAAGCTGGCATTACACGTGCTTGCACCAGCAGAGGATGTTGAATTTCTCACTCTGGGTTGTGAAAAAAATCCACCAGGCGGCAACACCCAATAATCCTCGCCGCAAATATGTCGCTGGAGTCGTAAGTAGAACGGATAGTCACATGCCTACGAGCACATGGGGCATGCACGCGAAGGGAATTTCGACATATGTCGAACTCGCTTAGTGGACTTTCATGAAGCGACTTAAATGTTCGCCGTGCTCGTGCCTTAGGTACGATAATTGCAAGCGCGGGCTTGCGCGCCTGAGAAGGTACCAGCAGACAAGTCTTACAAAACTGATCCGAATCCACCCGGAGATTTTCCATTGGTGTTTGCTAGTGTGTGACAAGCATGGAATTTTACGTGCTTGAAACAGAAACATGGTTGGAACCACAAAGTAGGTATGTTATTCATATTCATTTCGCAAAGGTGGTGACAGTGACGCGAATATTAAAAACTTATATGAATAAATGCTTTAAGAACTGTACGATTATTACTAAGCTACTTGTTATATAAATCAACGTCTTGTCTTGCTTTTATCACCATGTTATTTTAGCAGTTTATGCACCCTAAGCAGCTTCAAAAGAAACGCCTCGAACGCCGTATGTTTTGGATAAGAAGAAAGAATAAAACATAAAAACCTCATGGTCATTCAAGTGTCATCAGTGAAAAATACGAAAATCTGTCCCTGACTCGGCGGATCAAGACCTAGCCAAAAAAGAGAGGGGAGGGGACATCACGGGCCACCTCTAAAAGCGACACCATTACCTCCACCGCATCCGCCACATTTTTATTCGCTCTGAAAATAGAATCGACTACAAAACGAAGAGTTCCGCGAGTGGGGGATATTCAAGGGCAGGTACTCGACGTGACCTCCCTCTACCTATATACTGCCATTTGCGTCGGAGACCTCTTTATATAGCGGAAGGCGCGGAAGTTCACTCCCGCCTTGCGGCACGTGAAAAGAAATATGGTCCTCCCGTTTGGCCCGGGCTTCGCGCCACTGCGCAAACATAGGCTTGGGCCTTGCCGTCGGGGATCGTATGTGCTCGTGTGTGCCAGAGGCCTTCCTGTCAATGGAGCTTTCGGGCGAAAAATACCGACATCGACAAAACGAAATACATTTATCCTTTGCTCCGCGACTCCGAAGCTCTTTGCTTCGGAGTCGAGCGTATATTCGAAACGTAGCTGTTGTAGGCGGAACGCTAAATACACGCGTAAGCTTGTAGGATTTGCATAGCCTAGGGAGTCAGTCAGTCGTTGTGGGCCCCACGTGGATTCGCCTTAGGAATACTTCAAATGCTAATGGACGTTGTTTTTTGTTTTGTTTTCTTCTTTTTGGAAGGCCCCCATAAATAGTGCAGCTCTTCGCTCTTCCTGATCCACCAGTACCTGATCTGCCTAAGTGCAGCTTTTCTCGCAGTTGCCTGGGAGTACGCTCGTGGTTTCGGTGGGTCATAGCCGACAAAAACAGCGCCGAAATAGCGCGTAGACCAAGCTCAAAGGAACAGGACAAGGCGCTCGTGCTGCCTCTCTTCCCCTGGTTCTTTTTGGTGCTGTTTTCCTTGGCTGTAGAAGAACGTGAGAAGGAGTATTCTATACTCGATCTCGTATTAGGTCCGACTGCAGCCGATGCTATTTCCCAATGGAGTCAATCAAGAGTAACTAAAAGTGCATCGTCATGGCGTTTTTGGTCTTCGTGCGTTTGCTCTCACCGTCTAATGACGTACAGTGAAGGCACCGTTATCCTGAACCTCTTTTCTGCGTGTGATTAGTTCAGCCATAGCCCCCTTTGTACTCACAAAGCCTGGCAGTTCGACGACGGAGCCATAGAGTGCCTAGTCGCAGATTTGGAGCGCGAAAATCTGGTAGCACAGAGCACCAAAGAGCCACTTCTTGAGGAACCTGGACGTCAGCGCACAGCTTTCAGAGCGGCGAGGACCCAAAACACGCTTGTTTGCTCGGAAGAAGTGTGCTTCGGCGTCTCGCCACAGCGGGGCGCCAGTCACGTGGCTCTCCTCTCATCCGTTGTCTGCCGCTTCACCTTTTCCATTTCGGCGGCCACTTCTCATGGCGATCTGCCAGGCTTTGTCAGTATATAGAAAGCTATGGTTCAACCAGCGAAAGGAAACGCACACGACCGAGAAGCGCCGTGACGATGCACTTTGGCACAACTTGATTGGCTCCAATGGAGATTAGCGTCGGTTGTGGTCGTACTTAATGCGAAGCCTAAAGAAGCAGTAGGCTGAAAAGGACGTTTCGCAAGTATATTACGTCCCACGGTGGCGACACCCCTGACGCAGATCTGTCGTTTCACAAAAAGTCGTTTGTCACTCCGACGCTTTCAGGGTCGTTTCGTAAGACACAGGGGCGAGTGTGGTGGCATGGCCGATCAATCGAAAACAAGGTACGGCCTGCCACGTGGCGCCGCCGTACATAGGCGAAGGAGAGACTGATCAGTTCACACTACGCGCCGCGGTGGCACTAGAAGTCGTGTACGCTCCGGGCGATTCCGGGGACGCGCGCTGCTGAGAAGCACCTGAGAGATAAAGATCGGCGGAGAGATACGCAGACGCAGACGACATTGTATGGTTAGCAGATCGCTGGGTAAGTTACGCGAGCCGATTATAGATCTGTGAAGAGGGCGGAGACTCTCTGGGTCTAAATATTAGTAGCGCCAGTTCGAAAATAATGATTAATAACGACGAAAAAGAGGGACCCACTGAAAATTCAAGATATTTTAATAGAACACGTGGAGAAGTATAAATATGTCGAAGTATAAATGAATGAAGGAAAAACAATAATAAGAAGAACAGGAAGAAAGCATGCTCAGGAAATTAAAAAGGGGTGCAATAATTATGAAGCATACGGCACTATACAACTATAGTAGATTTGAAGTTGTTAGGGGAATGTGGAAAGAAGTCATGGTGCCGGAGTTGTCTTTTGGCAATGTGGTACTATGCATAAAATCTGAAGTCCAGTCGAGTTTAGAGATCTGGCAGAGAGTGTGGGCAGACTGGAACTGAGGGTGCATGGGAATACATCAAATAAAGGGGCGCAGGGAGACATAGGCTGGACATCATTCCAGGCTAGAAAGGTGATCATTATGTTCAAATTCGAACAGAGCCTGGGCACATTAGAGGGTACACGATGTACGAGAAAGGTATATAAGCATATATAAACGAACAGTCTGAACCCTAAATAAACAAACCGAACCTAAAAAATAAAATTCAAGTAAAAGCAGTCAAGGGCTGCTGCGGAGCAGACTACCTCTGCAGAAAGGGAAGCAAAAAGAAGCAGAGAGAAAAATGTGTGAAAGAAGAACGCAGAAAAAGTCAGCTTTATCTACGTATAGGGAATGGAAACAGGAAATAAGGAAAGAACTTTGGCATGATCATTCACAGGGGAGCTCGTTGTCATTTGATGCTAGAGCAGGAGTATTGAGGACTAGGACATATAAGGCAAAGTATGAGGAAATAGATACGCGGTGTGTCCTATACCAAGGGGAAGATGATACAATAGAATAAGTGGTGTTGAGATGCACAGGGCTTGCTCCGCCTTCCCGCGGGGGCGACAGATATAGCCGGAGTACTGGGGTTTGCAGACGATTATTGAAGAATTGATGATAAGTGTTTTAATAACGAATTAAAGTACGTCATTCAAGTCTCTAGAGAGACTTGATTTACGTACAACTAACTAATACAGCTGGCTACAGGCATGACAGAGAAAACTTGGGACCTCTTCCCGCGTGGCTGCGGCCCAAAGTCTTAACGCTATCTCCCAGTGGGTCCGGTGCTGGGGTAACGCCGACGCGTTTGACCAGAAGAAAATTGGCGACTCCCTCGAGGGGGGGGGGGGGGGGAGTAGGGAGAGAGGCGGGGGGTGATGTTTTTAGTTGTTTTGCCCGATCCCCCAAAAGTACATCTGGTGATATACCATGCAGCCTGGTGATAGCTACAAAATTGCAGAAGGGAAGCAATTAGGTTTAGAACGGCGAGGGGAGGAATCATACTTTAGGTTTTAGTTTTTAGGCTAGGTGGCGTAAGCTACCGAGCAATATATAGGGCACCAGCCGTTAGTATCTATCCATCCATCCATCTTCCATGGAACAAACCAACCAGTGCTGGTGATGGACCACAACTGATGATGATGATGATGGTTTGCGGCTCTTCCCTTTTGAATCGGGCGGTCCCGTAGAGTTTGGGACCTAGCCAGTGGGGATTCGGTTATCCCCGTTGGTGAACTAGCATCCACCAGTTCTCTAATCTTCGCTTCGTGGCTTCCACCCGCTCACGCCACCCTCCGTTGGTTATAGGTGTAGCGTCGGCGTTCTTGTTGCCGTTAGTCCCACCCGCAGAGTCTGCCACTGAGCTGGAAGCAGACCCAAAGCCAAGTGCCTCTGCCAGTGCGAGCTCCCGGGTTGCCTGTCCACACTCCGCTGGTTGAACTGGTTGCAGACCGGTGCACGGCAGCACAAGGTGTTCAATAGACTTATTTCACCAGCCAGTTTGGCTACGCCACCGCTGCCGCGATGCATCCAGGGAACTTTAGTCTTTTTGCACGTGCACTGACCTCGCGGGAGCTCTGCGCGTGCAGAGCATCAGACGGAACGAGCTGTCTCGTGCACTCCCGCTTGCCTCCTGCGAACTAAAGTTATGGCGGCTTCACGCATGCGCCGAATGCTTGGTGAGATCGGTCTATTGTCTCATCCGCCTGACCACACACACGGCATGCTGCAGATTCCACCGTCTGGTCGAAGCGACGGCGATACACCTGCGTTCGCAGCCCTCCTGCGCGTGACTCAAGACCAAGAGGAGCCGGCAGCCCAGGCTGTTGTCGTATAGTCTAGTCTCTGCCGCAATTTCGTGCTTATATCGATGGTACATATATAGCGTCGACTTGGACTTCTATTATCTTGGACAACTATTATCTACCGGTAGCGCCGCGGTGGTCACCCGGGGTACTAGGCGCGTCTCGCCGTTTGCGGCGCCTCTCGCAGGAGGTACGTCTGCGTCTCAGATGCAGCGGCCGTGGAAGTGGCATGCTAAATTCCATAAATCGTGGGAAAGTGGCGCTATGACCTTCCCTGCCTTCGAGCAGGACATAAACGGATATTAACGCACAGGCGACTAAAACCTGGCAAGGCGATTGGCTTATTGCTCTATGTTTCCATGACAATCATCATCTCGGCTCTATCAAATCTTCGAAGCTCTAAAAGGTGTCGTTCTCTACCAGCCATTCTAAAGGCTGAACTCCATGGAACGAATTATGCGACGAACAACTGGCGAACGCCGCCCGACGGCACGCTCGCTTTGCGCGCGACATAGCAGCCACTGTGTTGATTCCCCGCGCCGTGCAAAAGCCGCCGGGCAAAATTCGTCGGTTATTCGCAGCATATTCGTCCCATGGAGTTCAGCCTTAAGATCACTATGTAGTGCCATCGCAGTGAAAGCGTTCCTCGCCAATACAAGCGTCTTTGGCACTGTATATGCAATCAACTTATCAATCGTGCTTATGTCCACAGATGTTTTGCTACAATATAGTTACACCTGTGTTCATGTCAAGACAGGAAAATAATTTCAAATGCTATTCCATAAAAATAGAAGCTCAGTATTGTTACGGATAAAAGTTAATGAAAGAACGCAAAACTGAAAATTAATGTTTAATGAGTCAAACCTCTGCGCACATACTTATAAAAAAACTACGTTTTGCAATGGCGACGATGGAGCGACTGTCCCAGAGCGTTACCCACTGCTCTTAAACGCGCGGTAAATTAAAACAAAAACATTTGGAACCAAAACACTGAGTGACAGGCAAGAAGTGCTGGAACCTTCCAGAAAACCATTTATAGAAAAAGAACAAACAAAAACAGACCTTGCCTCGTTCGACTCCCGTTCCACCGCGCGGCAGCCGCGTGCATTCCCAAGTGCGCTACGCGCGCGGCATAATAATACCTAGAGCTCAAGGCGAGCTAACCTCTGCCCTTGCTCGTGTCAGTAGAATGCGCAGTATTTCATCCGAAAGTGAGGAGCGACATGCCCACAGCGCGCGCCAACCTCCCGTGCGAGCGGCAGCTAATTCCACGGCATGGACTGGCAACCTCCCCCCTCCCCCCGCGGGCTGCGTCCGGTGCAGCCAAACGCTAGGATCCTCGTTTTAACAAGGCCCTTGGTTGGTGCATGAAGTCTCGGGCACAGTGAGCCACCTGGCACAAGGAGGGCTGCGCGGATATCTTCCCATTAGAGCGGATCTGCTGCCGCTCCGCTTTGGAGGAGAAACTAAGGAGCGAGGTTGCAGATGAAACCATATAGGATGAGAGAAAGAGAGTGGATGGAGTGAGGAAGGAGAGAAAAAGAGAAGCAAACTGGATAGTCATGGAATTATAGGATGGAGCCAAAGGAACAGACATTGAAATAGATGAAAGCGCAGCGTTGAAGTCGATCGAAGCGGATAACGAAGAAGACGAAATTGGAAATTGTTTGACAGGGATTTTCCGAACTCGGAGCTGTAAATAAATAAAAGTGAAACAAAGAAACAGAGCAAGACAATGGAGTAAATACTGGAAGCAGTGAATTAATGAGGAAAGAAAGTTATTCTGACTTGGAGCTTGACAAGATGGGCTCGCAGTCATGTAAAGATGCTGCCGCGAAGGGAAGCAGAATCTTGGGTTGTAAATTTATTACTTTTATTTTCATTTATATCTCTTCAAGTGCCCAATGGGGCATTAGATACGGGGGATGTATCCAAAGATAATACAACAATTTGAAACACAATAAAAACAATGTAAAACAAAAGTATAAACAATAGCAATAAAAACCTCCCACAGTAACAATCTGGTAGGAGAGTGGTGCTTAGCTGAGGTGCAGTGACTGACTGGCGGAAAATGAATGGGTCTGCAATAAGTTCTATTTTCTCGGGAAAGTAGTTCCAGATGGTTAAATCCCGTGAAAAAAATAAGGTGTCAAAGGCCTGCTTTGCCTGTACGTTACACGATTGATGCAGCGAGTGTGATTTAGGCGAGACGATATCCTACTGGAGGTAAAAGATGGGTACAATATGGACATTTTTTTATATTTATGTATCAGACACATTCCAGAAGTTAGTCTGCAGTCAGATAGCAATGAAAGCTCTAGGGTTTCTTTAAGTTGTACTACACTTATGTTGTAGGATTATAGTGATGTAATAAATCGAACTGCACGGTTTTGAAATACTTCAAGATTATCGGCGAGGTGTACTTGTAAATGATTTCAGACGTAAGATGCATATTCTAGTTTTGGGCGCACAAATGTTATGTAGGCCAGTTCTCTTAGGTGAGAACGTGCTGATTGCAGGTGGCGTTTCCGATGATGCGTGGTACTTCAGATCTAAGAGTGTCAACATGCTGAATCCATGAACGTGAGGGAACCAAAGGAACGCCAAGGTAATTATATGATGATGTAGTGCCGATTACATCGCCGCATAGATAAATAATGATAATTTATTTTTCCGTGTGAATAAAAGTTTGATATTTTCCGTGGTTAACGGGCATTAGTAATTCAACGCACTAAATTCCAATTTGTGTTAGATCATTTTGCAGAGAAAGTCAATAGGAGGTATTTGAGGCCGGGTTGTAAATGACGCAGTCGTCGGCGAACAGCCTGATTTGTTTAATTAATATCCTGCGGAAGGTCATTCATGTAAACAAGAAATAAAATTGGGGCAAATCCTGCGGCCAGAAACATGCCTGAAGTTGCGTTTACAAGAGGTGATTTGTAATTATAAGCTATTGTGAACTGTACTCGGGAAGTGAGAAAATCATAAATCCAGCAGATAATGGCTGTGTCAAGGTCAAGCAAAGAGAGCTTGAGAGAAGGCGATTATGTGGCTCTCGATCGAATGCCTTAGACAAATCCAGGAATATGGCATCAGCTTAATAGTTGTTATTTATGTTGACGTGCATGGTCGCGAGTACATTCGGCTAGTTGGGTTTCACAAGAAAGATTTTTAGAAATCAATGTTGGTGAGAATCAAAAACGCCATATGAAAACAAGGCGAAATAGACGTCCGTGCCACGGCCGATCAGCTAGACGCTTGATGACCCCTGGTACTGTGGCGTCGGTGTTTCAAGCGTCCGCGAACAAAAGCCATAACACGCGATACGTGGTAGAGTGAGTGAAAGCATGGTAAACGCATGGTGTGGTAAGTTTGTACATTTTATGATCAGTTAGTAATAATAAGGGGTTAGCACATGAAAACGCCGAAGAGCAAATCAAGAAGCAAAATTGGTGGATTAATAAGTCACGCCCTGCGTTTCTGAAGCACTCAGTGCCTTGGTGCTGATTCCTCCGGAGGTACACAGCTTATAGCAAAAACGTAATCTAATAACAAGCATCTAATCCAGCAGGGTGAGAATTATAGCCATCTGCAACATTAATTTCACAGCGTATTCAAATTCCAAGAGGTGTATATGCCCGCGAAGAACAACATAGTGTACACCTTACTGCAAGGACACAAGATAATAAGACAAAGATGCCAAAGCGGACGGACAAGGTTATAGTCTCAACACCTTGTGTGCAATTCATGCTCATTTTGGTTACCAAAATTCATATCGCTTTAATGTTAGGTAAGAGTTATTTTTGATTTGATCGGGATGTCCTCTTCCTTGAACTGAAAACGAGGGGGGGGGGGGGCTTGTCAGGTGAGAGGAATCGGGGCGTCCTAAGGCGGCAAACAATTCTGAATGCTTCACGGCGCCATTTCCTGCTGCGCATCGATCAGGACGCTTTTAAAAGCCATTTTATTTTATTTTTTACTACGAATAAACTTGCGAACAAACCTTTCTGTGTCTCGTTTCACGCCCTTTTGGCTTGGTCACAAGTCGTGGCATACCGACAAATAAACACTGTTATGTTCTGGTCACTCTTCAGCATCTGACTTGTAGCAGTCACCAAATATGTCGTTCTGATGCCGCAGTCCTACCTCTCATACATCGTATAAAGGACACGGTGTTCGGTGTACGAATGATGACAGAATTACCGCAAGCATGTTCAAACACTCTTCATGTATTTGTATGTTTCGAACATGCGTGCAGACGAATTTTGTATGACCAGTGTGACACGTCCGTCAAGCTATAGGCAGTGTCTGGCCTCTGTATCATGTCGTAGCCCCCGAGCTACATCGAGAACAGAAACGACAACGAGAGCGGTGCGTTTCGGCAGCGCGCGATCGGTAACGCGTGGCACGAGTCGAGAACATTCGGGGCGACATGGCGGATCGATGTTCTCCGCTGGCCCGCTCCTACCTCGAAACTTATAACCATTAGAAAATAGTGTAGATATAAATGTAGTAACTTAAAGCAAGCTCACTACAATGTATTAGTGGTGTAAAGGCGGCTACAGTAGTTAGTCGTACATATTTTCAGCATAACTTGGCAAACGTTGAAAGTTATTCGGCCCCAATGAGCCAATCAAAGTGTCAGAGCGAGGTAGGGGATAACTGATCGTTGGACCTCACTCCTGGCGCGGAAATTCGTCTCATGATCCACAGCGTCCCTCTGCTTGACTCTATATGCCCGTAGTTTTTGTCCTTTGCTAAGTTATACAAAAAGGAGTATACACAAAACCGAGCTCAGTCGTGCAGTCGGCAAATTAATTATACCCCGGCTCGTGACTGCTGGAACTCACGCAGGTACAATGTTTATGCAAATCAGAGCTTCGGAGACGGATTTATCGGAGGATGCCTTTGTCGTGCAACGCCAGCTACCATTAACATGCACCATGCACCAATGTGTTAACGCATTCGGGTACAAATTGTTTTCGTGCCGACACCTTCCTCGTTAATTTGCTAATTCTCCAGAAAGTTTTAAAATGCAAAGTGTAATGCTCTAGTTCATTATCCACCGTAAGCTTGTGTTCGTGCTCTCGCTCTTTGAAGTCATTGGAACTGTTTTATGTTGATGGACGCTCCCAGATTTCGGCTGACACCCGAATGGAAGCCTCGTTCAAGGGTGGTTCGTCACCTCCAATTGACATGTTTATGCGTTTAAGAAATTTCAAAGGCTTAGTAATATCATAGTTATAGTAGGCTATGCAATTCTGTATTTCGTACTTTTTTTTTTACTTTCTTCGGTATTTTTGTTTTCATAATAATATAGTGTTCGATGTGTGTGTGTTGCTTTTTCGTTCGTGTTATGATACACCATCAGGAAGGCATGTTGCTCTTGGTGGGCATCGATAAATGAACATAAGCGTGAACAACTTTACACGTAGCAGAGCGTGTTGGATAGACCACAGTTCATACAGAATTAATTAAAACACTGAAATAGACGAGGGACAGGCACTCACAGTTCTTTCAACGAGGAACGACATTTATATGATGCGCTTCACACCGCGAAATCCAGATTATACTGTCTTTTTTGTTTGTAGTATATTCGTCGTCCCTTAATTTCTCTGTCACCAAAGTGGTTTTCCTAGTGCGATGGGCGTCACATAAATGTCGTTTCACGTTGAAAGGACTGTGAGTGTCTGTCCCTCGTCCATTTCTGTGTTTTTATTCTTTCTGTGTGAAATGAGCAAGTGAAGAGCAGACCGCTAGACAAACCACCTTAATCTACTTTACATCTAAGTTATATGTACATTACAATAAGTGATCGCCATACTAATGAGGAAGTGCTATGGAAACTTTAATGTACCGACCCTCCGGGCGAAAACTCTCGGTCGTCCAGCCAACTCTCCTGCCGATGGTATCGAGCGCGCCACCAACCGGCGGGCCGTCCAAACACTGCTGCAATCGTCGAGCCAAAAACGGCCGACTGAGTCACAATTAGGACGATCGAAGACGAGGCTACCGCGAACACGACGGCCCCTACTCCCGGGGCTGTCGGAGAGACGATAGCGGTCAAGGGATCGAACTGGCCAGGGCCGCTGTCGAAGGCGGCCGACACTCTTGGCCTCGAAGGCGCACCCGTTCGTCGAAATGGGGCAACTAAATGGCGAGCACTGTCGTTACTCGTTGAACTAGTGACTAGTTGTTGTGCCATCGGGGACTTCTCGCGCTGCAGCTCTGACGGCTCGATGTTGTCAGCCTTTAGTAATGGAGGCATACGCATTTCTGCAAAACTAGGCACAGTTGACCCTGAAGAAGCCATAGGCGTTTTAATGCAGAATGCATTTTAACGGGAGCTACGTTAGAACCGCTCGCGGTTGCCGACGGATGAAACACGAAAACAACGTCATCCGTTAAATGTTTTTCTGTTTTTTTTAAGCTTATCAGGTTTGAGTTAAAAGGCCGTGAAATCCACATTTATGCGGTTTGTGCAGGAGAGTGGTGTACGGCAATGGGGACATACTATTGGGGGATAATTGTAATGACCAGTCGGCTAATTAAGTACACTTTGTTAAATAACTTTTTAGCGAGTCAAAATATAAATATGGTACCAATTATAAGCTTGCCGAGCGTCGTCGTAAACCTCAAATCAACTTTTTTGGAAAGATATAATGCAAGATGAGCATTTCGCGGTGTTCGGCGTTTCATAGAAACACTCCATTTGGACGCGTTTCTAGATTTCAGTTCCTTATCGGAGCGCATTTCGGCGTCCACGGTCCTGCTCCTCGCGTCAGATGCACTCTCGTCGATGCATTCGCGTCGATGCAGTGGCGTCAAATCTGGGCTCCGTCCTGGCCCCCCTTAGATGACGTATCATATTTACCCCTAGGGGAACGATGCGTGTTCTCTCTATCAAACGAAGTCCAAGTACCGCCGACACAAAGGTCCGATCGAGCCCTTCGAGAGTCTTAGTAGACCGTACGCTGCGGGGAGCCTGCTCAATTTATGCTTCAAAGTGTCGGCACGAGCTCCCGCTAGCGAGGCGTAGCGCTAGAAAACGGTCAATTTATATCTAATGAAGCGGCGAAAAAAGTGCATCGTGACGGCGCTGCTCGTCTTCGTGTGTCCGCTATCACCGGCTAAATCGATCGGGCTAAGTAGATGCGCCGTGAGCCCGCGTTGTGTGTGACCATAGCCTCCTCTATACTCGCAAAGCCTGGCAGTTCGACGACGCAGCCATAGAGTGCCCGGTCGCATATTTAAAGCGCGATGATCTGGTAGCGCAGAGCATCAATGAGCAATTTCTCGGGGAACCTGGACGTCAGCGGATACCGTTTGCAGCGTCGAGGAACCGAAACACACTTGTTTGCTCGGAAGAAGTGTGTTTCGGCGTCTCGCCGCAGCAGGGCGCCAGTCACCTGGCTCTTCTCTCATCCGCTGTATGCCGCTTTACCTTTTCCATTTTGGCGCCCGTTTCTCGTGGCGATCTGCCATGCTTTGTCAGTGTATAGGAGGCTATGGTGTGACTGGTTCGGCCTGCGACACGAGCCCGAACCCATAAAGATGCCAAGCACGAGCACAGTGACGAAGTACGTCTGGGACTGTTTGGCTGCTCCATCCCGTCGTAGCGTCGGCTGCGCTCCGTCCCATTGTGTCCCTAGATACGAGCTTCCTACAAGTAGCGACATTCTTTGAAGCGCCGACTGCGTGACGGTGCAGATTTGAGGAAGCGAATGGCGGTGCACAGCAGAGGTGTGAACTGAATGCCGCCATTTTGTTCCACCGGAATGTGGTTTGTCATTTGTATTGGTTGTCGTTACTTTTATAATAATCATCAAGGGACTTTATTGTGAACTACTGCTTTGGCCCCAAAACGGATATTCACTCGCGTGACGTCTCAGAAATGAGCGCTGAAAGGCGCGCGGGAAACGTTACATCACCGCTTATTAAGCAAGTTTCACGCTTAATGAGCATGAACCGGATCATTGGGTCCCGGAACCTCGTCCTCGTACGTATCTTTATCGAAATTTAACGCTCCAAAGCGCGTCCTCGCGAGAACGTTATACAGGGTGCGACCATAAGGATTAAAACATTTGGCAAGCCTTGCAAAGTTCGAATTCCAAACGAACATACCTGAAATCGGCACGCGAACGAAGTTTTTAGTCAGGTACTTTTCCCCGGATATTTTATGTCGAATATTTTAAAGCTCAATTCTAAGGTCGTAATATATACAGGGTGTTTCACGAAAGGTGGACAAATTCGATATTGCGAAAACTACGCGTCGCAACAACAAAAAAAAAGGCTTATGTCGTTTCGGTCCTGGGCCAGGGACCTATTTAGGAAAATTATTGAAGTCCGGGATAATTTGATTGTTAATTATTTTTGCGTAATTAACTTTTTAAATATTGTGTTTAGGGGCATGGTTTCAACTAGAAGATTGCTCAGCATCATCGAAAAACAGTAAATCTACAAATTGCAGAACGATAGAAGGCACGCGAAGCATTTTACGGCTTTCTGAAAAACCGCACAAATTCGACGTGTTTTTAAGTTTCGGTTTGCTATCGGAGCGCATCTCGGCCAGGGCGGCACAACGCCCCGTGGGGAGTTAGTGCAACCAACCTCTGCTGCGCTGTCATCGCGCGACGCAGCAGAGGCTGGTTGCACTATTTCCCCAAGGGGCGCGGTGCCGCCGGAGCCGAAATGCGCTCCGATAACAAACCGAAACTTAAAACCCGTCGAATTTGTGCGGTTTTTCAGAAAGCCGTAAAATGATTCGCGTGCGTTCTATTGTTCTGCAATTTGTTGATTTAGTGTTCTTGATGATGCTGAGAAATTTTCTAATTTAAGCAATGCCCTTAAACCCAATATCAAAAAGTTAATTACGCAAAAATAATTAACAATCTAATTATCCCAAATTTATTAATTTTTCTAAATAGGAAAATGTTTTCCTTTCAGCGACTTTTTAAGTACGTAGTTTAGTATTGTGGTCTCGGCTCGGAAACAGCGCTCCCCTGATCTATGCGGACAGCAAGTCGTCCGCTTCTTGGGCAGGAGTTGCGGCGACGTCAGAACGACGCCGAGCTCTGATTGGATGACTGAAAAAAGAGTGGGCAGATTTCAATGCTAGATAGTACTTTGAGGTCTACCCACTATTGTATTCAATCAGCCAATAAGAGCTCGCCTTCGTTCTGACGTCACCGCAACTCCTGCGCAAGAAGCAGACGACTTGCTCTCCGCACAGTCACTGAAATCTTAAGAAACGCGGGACGTGGCTCATTATCTCCAACCACCCTGCTTCCTTACTGATTCTTCGGTATTTCCATCTGCCACTGTAGCACTCTCATTGGCTGAGGAGCGGTAATGAGATGCTCGGGAGTATCGCCTTACAATACGTTCCTTAAGCTGTCAGTGATTGTGCACCATTCTAATAATCGCCGCCTGCATGCCGCCATCTTCGTCTCCCGGTCTGGGGTGTGTGTTCTGAGCGTGCGCGGTAGCCGTTTCCTGCGAAATATGAAACGCTGCGCATGGATTCACGGCATAGTGCCTCGGTATTTCTAGACTGGATGATAAGCGCTACGAAAGGTTTATCGTACGCTGAGCATTCTCAAGTGAATACATACCTCCTAAACGAAGTATTAAGCGGCGGTCAAACTGCTAATGCGTAATTCAAACGACAGACTTCAGAGACTGTTGAGGCTCGTTTCTTCCTCGTATGAAGGTCCTTTCGCATAGACCAGATAAAACAATCCGATTTATGACACATGCAGACTGTATGAAACAAGTATGCTTCGACTCTGCTTGAGGCGGGTCAGCAGATAATAGAGTACTTCCAAAAAGGCCCGCATTCAACGCTGCGGGTGGCCCATTATGGAACCTCTTGGGCCATCGAGGGGAGTGGCATGATTTCGATTTTGATTGCCCCGTTGACGAAGTGGTAAGTATGGGTGGTACGTAAATATAAAGACAGCGCTCGCTCGCGTTGCACCCATTCATTTTTGTGAGAGCCTCCGTTAAAACATGAACCTCCTTCGGCCGCAAGGATCTGCCTAGGCTTAGCAAGGAGTAGGACTACGGCCGGCCTTGTCCCATACCTTTCTGTCTGCCTGGCTACCACTCCTGAATACAGCAGGGTGCTCCCGGTTTACTTATAATTTAAGAAGCCCACTGAGAAAAAGATGGAACAGAATGATTGGCCTAATATACTTCTTCTACTATTAATGTATGACATTCACTAAATCCCCCATGTGCGTATCATTCGTGGAAGGGGGATTTAAAAATATGTTTATTTTACTAATAACCTACTCCTGGAACGGCCAATAGGTCAATAGTATGAATAAATAATAAATGATAATAATATTTAGCCTTCGATGTCCCGTAGACACGCGCACAAACTGTGGCACGTCCGAACCCGTCTCCACGTGCGCCAGCATTTTACCAGTATTGGTAGGCAACACCTACATTACTGTAAATTTAAGGAAAGTCACATATTCGAAGATGCAAGCACTGTACTCGGGGGTGACGGGATGTCGTGAACTAAGGTTGGCCAATTAAAACCGAGGTTGTGGCCAAGGGGTACCGGAGATGCTTTGCACGGCACAACGCCGCTAGGATCGGTTCGCTTTTGCAGGAGGTATAGGTCTTTTGTCATCAGGTCTTCACGGAACATCGCTTCTTTAGAGTGATGTATGGTCCGTGTGACTTCGGATTCACTGGCATCCCGAGTGGGGCGCCACTGTTCGGAGAGCAGGCGACATCGGGATCTTTCGTACCGGATTCCCTCGCCCGCACCTCCTTCTCTCCCGGCGAAGCGTACGCAGCCAGGCGCGGTGGCCTGTAGCTGTAGCGAGAGCGTCGATGATAGAGCCACTATCTGGGCCATGGACGAACGGAGGCATTTCGCTCGATGAGCCGAGGGAAGGGAGGGAGAGATGGGGAGAGAGAGGGTTGGGAAGGAGACTATCGATCGTGCCTGCCGCCAGGGAGACCCCGCACAGCAATTTTTCGGCAACACGGAGCCGGTGCTACGATGCCCTGTGGTGCTACTCGCCGCTGCGGACGTTAACATCGCCTCCTCTATGAACCAACAAGGAGCTCGGCTCTTGTTGGCACACAGATACACGCGCGCGGGAGAGATTCGGTTGTTTCTAAGACTGGATCAGAGAAGACGGCTTCGAATGTTCCATCGGGTGTCTGCTGTACGAAAGAACAAACTGAATGTTGTATGTGGTAAGCGGTTTGCTTAACTTTGAAACGTTGTGGGATTGTCTATTGCATTCTTTGCCTGACATTATGCGTCATGTGAATGTTTGAGTGGCGTTCCGCCAGATACACTTTAATATGCATACACACATCCATGCAACTTGACTTACACTTCCATATACCGTACAGCCGCAATCCCTCTGCTCGTACATCATAGAAAAAACACAGTGTGCGCTGGAGACACGGTGCCACAGTTTGTCTGCGTACACGACTCAAGCATTTTCGAATCATGTTTGCTTCCTACATTTGTGTATATGCTTCGAACATGACTGCGTACCCTCTTTGTATGACCGATAAGGACCTCGTATGAGAAATAAACATGCCTGAGACACTGTCTGCACACTGTCTTTTGTATGATGTAGAAGCAGTGCGAGCGCGGCTTTATGAATTTTGCATCTGCGGATGTGCCTTCGATGGCGGCACAGTGACACCTGACACTGCGACGTCAACCCGAAGGCGCTCTAAATACGAGGTATTTACTATATCGACGACTTCTGTGACATTACGTTACTTGGTGACGTGACATCGCGACGTCACGTCACGTAAGACAGTGACGTCGAGTGACATCATAACTTGAGATTATATCACGCTCACGTAACACTAACGGCTTCATACAAAATGTCTCCACCCCCCCTCCCCCCAGAAAAAAGTGTGCTTTTGTTTTCGCAATAATAAAGTACTCATCTTCAAACGCTCATTCTCCACCCAAATGCAGCGTTTGGGGTAAGAACCGGATGGCAAAGTTTCAGCACTAGCCGTTATCTTATACAAAAAAGTTATAAGTGACTTTATGAAAATTTCAACTGGAGGATGGCGGATGACGGAGCTCTCGGATACCTCGAGCTGTATGGGGCCAGAACCGAACACGGTCAAAAATGGAACCCATTTTCATACTGTGTTTCCAAAAGGAGGACGCTATCGACAAATTTTAGATGACACAATTGTGAAATGTCTGCTGCAGAATTTTCATCGCTTTCCACAGGTTTTAGATGACACATCATGCTTTAGGTAGTGCCACAAAAGTATGTTCCTTTCTTTGTCCTCCTTGTTCAACGCATGCTCCCGCGAATAAAAAAGAATCACCAAAACACACCAGTGTCATCCAAAATAAAATAAGAATACGTGAACCGAACGGCAGTGAGTCCGAGAAATGCGAGATTGCGGGGATAAGCTGCCAGGCGTTCCCATCACTCGCAGCCCCACCGCCGATAAATCGAATCCATTGTGCCGTACGACGTTGAAATGGAAAATAGCAACAATCCAAGCATCGATTCTATGTTTGAGCAGCATCCACGGGAAGCCATTAGGGATTCAAATTTCAACCGGATATCGGAGTGGACGCATTCAGCGTCCACTCCAACATAAATAGACCGTCTAAATGAAAACACAACAACATAAACTGCAGCTTAGATACGTTATATTTAGAGTGCTTATTTTCCGGTGTTTATTAATAAGAAAAATCTGAGAATGTGTTTCGTTGATGATTTATACTCAAACACCGGTGTATTTTGGCTTTACGATTCCTGGCGAAGCTAAGAAATGTGATTATCGGTGAATACAAAATATGAGACTCTGTACACCCTTACTCAACTCAAATAAATGTTGTTGTAGCGAAAATAATTGAGGCTCAATATTTTGAAGGAGCTCGACGGGGACGTCAAATGTTGCAAATGTTTTTTTGCTTGTAGCCGCACCACTAACTTCAGTCTCAGAATCGCAAGACACGCGCAGCTTCATCTTGTTTCTTAGTTCAGTTTTTGTTATCGAAACTTGTTAAAAGACACTCAGAATCAACATTGTACTCTAGAAGTTACAGAAGTTTTACAGCACCTTCCAGGACTGCGATGTGGACCAAGCCTACGCCCGTCAGCCCTATACGCTCTAAGAAATGCCTGCACCTCTACTTACCCGGAAAACACCCAAAAAGCCAATCTCTGTGATCTACGAAATTAGTTCAGCGAATGATGGGGCAGAACATCTGTTTAGACCTCAAAATTAAGATTGAGCTGTGGCATTACGCAATGCAAGCATGAAGCTTTGCATTGCGTAATGCCACAGAGCAGACTTCATTTTTAGGTTTAAACGGATGTTCTGCCTCGTCATTCGCTGAACTGATTTCGTAGGTCGCAGAGATTGCATCTTTGGGTGTTTTGCGGGAAAGTAGACGCGCAGGCATTTCTTAGAGTGTAGCCTTAAGAGTGGAACGCTTCCAGCGAACCAGAGGTAGGGTGATATCAAACCGAACCCGTTGTTTCGGAAGCCCTTAAAAACCAAACAGATAAGAATGAACGCATCTCCATTCACCAGGTGTAGAGCGCGTTCTACAAGATTAGTGGCCCTGGACCACACTGATAGAGGCAGTGTCTTCCAAGAAACACGCAGACCCCTGAGTAGACACCGAAAGGATTCAGGATCTACGATAAAACACGTTTGACGAACCTCTGCGGGGGAGGAGTTTTGATGACAATAGCCGCCGCTAGGGCGGAACCGACCAGTGTTTTTCAGTATCAATTAGGGCGAAAACATTTAACGACCGGTGTTTATCGGTTTCAGCCGATTTTGTCTTTTCGCCACCGGCGGATGTTTCTTGGTGCTTTTCGGTTAAAACCGGAAAGTGCACGTCCTACTTATATTTCTGACCGCAGTTTGCTCTCAAAAAACAACCTGCTTGACGCTTTCATAGAACAGAAAAAGAAAATTCTGCCGCGGCACACTTTATTATTTTGAAAGGGGTTGTCAAGGCGAAAGAGAGAGTTAATGCTCTATGGCGTAGACAAGGAAAAAGTCCACAAAAAAAGTGGATACCAACAGTACCTAAAAACGTAGTTTTTAACACCAGAGAGGGTTTATACCAGGGTAGACACAAAGTAGGTTGTAGTAGACCCTGTAATCAACGTCAGTTATAGTTTGAACAAATTGTTATTTTAAACAGATGTTGTACAAGATAGCTAATAGTTTGATTAAATTCTGCACTTTAATTTTACGGGTGCCCTGTTATAGAGCTGAACAGTAAAAGCATCTAATAAATTTGCATCAACAGCATTTTTTTTCTAGCTTACATGCTCCACGTTTGGTGGAAATCAACTTGAAAGTTGAACTTGTCCGAACATTTGAAGAGAGCCCAGTCAATGAAACTGAGTATCTGGAAAGAGCGCGAAATGAATAGCGACTTTGACTCAGGAAAGTCCTATATTGCACGGGATGCATTAATTGAGGAGCGATAGTTTATTCTGTTTCGTAGACATTGAAGTGGTCATTCCGGCAGTGGAGAAGCTAATAATGCTAATTAAATACCACCACCCCGCTTCTACAGTATTACTATGTACTACGTAGAGCGGTATTGTGGTTACCAAGGTTAGAAACGTAGGTCATTAAGCGTAGCAGGTTCACATAGAAAGTCTGTCAGCTGGCGCAGAGAAAGAGCACTGAGCTAAGAGCCAAGGGGTCCTGGGTACTGGGCTTTATTATCGGTGATGCATGAGTGTTGTTTAGTCTTGAGTAGGTGAATGAGTAGGTTTTTTCGGTGAAGTTGTGGCGTCTTTTCTTGTTTTTTTTTTTCACTGCTGCATTTATAGATCGGTGCTGCTTGTATGGATGACTTTTTTATAGGTAAGGAAGTTAAATGACCAAAGATGCCCCTGGAGTTATATTTATTGTTCGGTTCATTAGCAAGTATATTGCACCTGGCTCCGGATTGGGAATATATTGCTATCACAAGATACATAGACCGGCTTATTAATGAAATTTTGCCACGCGGACCTTAAAGTTATATAAGTGCGACGTATTCAAAGGTGGGACTTTACCAGATTCGCGTGGAGGAATTTTGCTTGCCATTTCGCAGCTGCGACGTTGATCACCGTTTGGTTTTACGCCGTACATCCAACGTCTCTGTTTCAGAATTGCAAGTAAAATCGCACCTTGTGGCTCAGGCAGAACATACAAATTTTTAGAGGTGAATTTATAGGGGATGTATACCATGGTACGAGTTATAGAGCGGAAAACACTGTACATTGTTTTGCTCACGTTGTCATGGTAACGGCTGCGCTGACACTCCCTGCCACGCTTGAATGCAGGGGCGAAAAAATTCTTGGATCCGTTAGATAGCATTGTATGCTATAAAAACAATGCGTTGCCTTCGATGCCTGCCGCACGCGTCTTGTTGCTCGGCGGATGACCCTACTGATCGAGTGTTCATGGTCACAACGGGAGACACACCTCGCGCCAGGGCTAATGGTTCCTCCCACGCCACGACAAATGTTGCCTCAAGCATACAGTTCGGGAGTGCCACGTCATCGGAGGAAGACCCACGATGCCCACTATGTCCGCAAACATGGGCGCAGATGAAAGCAAACCACACGGGAGTCACGCGGGCTAATGACAAACCCTGGCCCCGTTTGCCACGAACCGCGGGGCACTCATCGATCGAGCTCGTGCCGTCACCTGCGTAAAACCCAGCAAAGCACCGCCCGAAAAAAAAAATCAGATACAGAGGTACAAGCATAAACGCTTAGGAATCATCCTCCGGTCGTGCAATCAATACGACATCCGGGGGCCTCACAACATTTTTATCGCCCAGCCTATGTCTAACCCGAGGATGGACCGAAGTGGACGCGGCGAGCCATCGGACCTAACCGAGCGCTTAGAGAGTGTCACATGACCTTGTAGGTGAGTGCAACAAGGAGCGGAGAGCTCAATCATGTCCGGCGGAGCCAATCACACCGCGCCAAAAGTGCATCGTCACGGCGCGCGCTTTTTGTCTTGAGGGTTTGGTATCACGGAAAAAACCAATCTCGCGCAGAAAAAAGCGCATTTTGCGTGCTTGGTTTAGTCGGTGCTTCCAATCGCACAAAGGCGCCATGACGATGCTACGTGATTGGTGTTGTCGGATGTCGGCCGCGGTGGCACTGGGACTAAAACGAAGTATGGTTCATCGAGCCACCTTTGGTATATCTTCGGTGGCAGGAGCATCTGTGGCTGAGTGTGCAAGAATGAACAAGTGTGTTTATTGACATAGACATGAACTCGCAGGGACAGGCAGTATTTCGAATGTCTTTGAGTATTTGAAATACCTATAAGTATGTAAAATCTGGAGTATTTAGTATTTCGTCTCTTTTTGTATATTGGGGAATGGATTACTAAATTGCATTCCAAACACTGCCCAAATCCGATTTTGGGCACTGTTCGCAATCAAATGGTGTAGTGGACACACTTCGCGATAGGTATAATCTACAACGACCACGATACTTGCTGCGCTTTGCACATAATCAACGTCAAAAAAGGAAGAGTAGAACAAATAATCAACGAGATGTGTTCAATTATTGCCTTTTTGGTCGAGTGATTTAAGTTATAAACACACCGCATTAAAGGCATGTACCTTGAAAAGGCTTTGATGCGTGAACTCAGGCTCTGAAAAGAATATCACATGGAATACCTTGTTTTTTTCTGATTTTTTACCCGTTTCTTACGAAAACACTGAAGTAAAAAAAATGTTTTTAAGGGGCTTAATTTTTTTCGCCAATAAAAAGCATTTTTTTTAGCAATATTTACGCCGTTAGACGCGATTTAGTGGGGCAGACTTTCTCTTGGCCCCGGCGGGTGCTAAAAAACTAAGCATCTTTTCTGGGCTCTCATTGGTTGGAGAGATGACTGACGGCGTGAAACGTTTGTTGTAAAATCCCTAATAGTATTTATGTTGGCAATATTTCTTATTTTTCAGAAAACAAATAACCTAGATAGAGTCATTATAGCTTTGAAACATATCCTGAGATTGCCTCTCCGCTTCGACTCCGAACGATAACAAACATGGCTGAGTTTGCGGCGTACTCAGCGAGCACAGAGCTCGTTTATTTTCATGAGTTTAAATTGTTCAGCGTTCAACGAGGTTTTTAGATCTCCTCAACCGACCTAGTTTGGAGCAAACAACTGTCGCAAGTCCGCGCCTTCGGAAGCGTTGTGCAGGTGATTGGGTTCGTAGTGGGACCGTCCTAAGCTTGACGTCCCAAGTAAACGATGTCGCTTGATGTGGCTTGATTTGTACCTTTGCGCGTGTTGGTGCAGAATAAAGATGTTGGTTCCCGTAAAAGCAGCCCCGCTGCTCTGTAAATTTTGAAACCTATTTGATTGCCACCATGCTTCATTACCGTGAAGATACTTGCCTACTCATGCAAGAATTTGCGAGCCATTTGCCTGGAGGCAACCGGGCGTTATAAAAGTTTGTCTAAGTTCCCGTCACTTTGCTTCGAAAAGCAAGTAGCTATCAATTTCTGCAGTGCACTTGGCCTACCAAAGCGAATATTTTTACGTGGCGTTTTAAATATGCGTCACGACGCTCTCCCCCCCCCCCAAGCCTATTCGCAAATGCCATGTAAAAAAAAAAAAAATAACGAAAACAGTAAAGCTGGAAGGACAACATATTTATTTTGTTGACATTTCAGTGTTCTCGGCCGCTTATTGCCGCACATTGATACACGCTGACAGACGCTATATATTGCATCGTGATTCGTAAATGACGGGACGCTAGAACGCCGCTTTCCTGCTCGCGTCTTAAAGGCATAGCAGACGACGATAGGCGGTTGTGAAATAGCAGAAGATGCCAGCGGCTGCCGCGCGTCTGCCGGTGCGACAAGCAAGCGGTGTCAGACCCCAGACTACACGAACAGGATGTCGCGAAGAGGGAAACACTTCTGACTTCTTAGCGTGTTTAGCCAAGCAGCCAAGCCAATCCAGTAGTAATGGGCGGGGCCACTGTTCTGTGGGCGAGGTTATAACGTGCCGTGACCTTCACGTAAATTGCCTCTAACGTAACTATAGCTATTTTTTTTAGTGGAAAAAGTTACAAAACTTATGATAACCCTTTTAAAGATATATAATTTTCACTTCAGTGTTCCTTTATTATATGAGAAATAAGTTTTATTTTTTAGCCGTAACATTTTTTTTCAAGCAGTTAATTCTAAGTATATGTACTATATGAACTGAACTCTTTCTATACGCTCGTTGTATACGTATTTTGCATTGCAATACGTTCCTACGGCCCAGTTGAATTTGTGATTAAATATATTTTCCCGAACTATTTTGTATTTTAATACATTTTTGCGAGTATGTTGCCCATCTCTGTGAACTTGTAATATCCGTGCTTAACGCTCTTTTCAGGGACTTACAAACAGAAGGCCCTTACAGAATCGGTGCATCAGGTCGAGGGGCTCACTCCGCGCGTACCCTTCGGCATGCCCCGGATCAGGGATTTAGACAAGACAAACGGCCTGAGGCCACCTCGAAGCGAAGGCCTCTCCCCTCAAACGTCACACTCGGGGATCCGCCCATCGCCGCCAAGTTTACGTGAGCATCGCCGCCAGCGCGTCTCGCTGCGCCTCACAACGAGTGCGACGCTAGCCCGGGGATCCACTAACAATGACGTCATGCGGAGGCCTTGGAATACAGGTGGCATTGTCCGAGTGCCTTTTAGATAATAATAATAATAATAATAATGAGTTTATTTCCATCGAAAGTTGATGGTGGCGATCAAGGAAAAAGCTGTATGGCACAGCTTGACAAGTCCTTGACCGCCTACAAGGCACAGTAGCAGCAACTAAAAAAAACAGACAAAAAACATTCACAAATTTTGATTACAGCAATTTAACAAAGCGTGTTTCAGACTACATATTTTATCATCGGCTATAACAGAAAAGTGACCTATTTGTAGACAGAAGTTATAAGACCCCAAAAGTTTGATTTATACTCAGATTCATTTGTGGAGAAAATTAGTCTAATTTTTCTAAGGGACAATGCACTGAATTCTATTCCTTCATCTTCAAGTAAGTTAAGTATTTTTGGGATAGTATGTTTGAGCATTTGTGTGCCATAGTTCGTTCTTGCAGTGACCACCTCCCAACATTCTGCACGACGGGTAGAATACGCGTGAATATTTTCAGAGAGCTGTCCAAGGTTTATCAAAAAGTCTGTACCCCTAATTTGTTCTAGTCTTAGACTTGTGACAAGTCTGTAGCTAAAGAGAGCGTGTATATTGATAACGCGAAACTTCTTAAACAAACTAGCTGTGTGGAAGTCAAATGAAACGTCTTCTATAGCCCTTAACGCTTTTTTTTTGCAACAAGTATATTTTTTCTAGATTCGTCGACGTTGTTGTACCCCAGACTAAATTACAATAATTTAGGTGGGAGTAAAATAACGAATTATATATTAATAATTTTACCCTTGCTGGTAACATGTACCGGTGGCGGTTTATCACACCTACTACTTGTGACAGCTTAGAAATAAGGTAGTTAACATGACTATCCCATGACATAGTCTCGGTAAAAATGACACCTAAGAGCTTGAAAGATTTTACAACCTCTATTTTGGATGAGTTCAAAACGATATCTCTTGTAATAGTCACTTCCTTATGTTTTGGGCGAAAAAGCACTGCTTTTGTTTTATCGACGTTGATTTGTAGGGAATTAATACGACTCCAAATTGCTAATGCAGATAACGCCTGATTTGCCATGTCAAATAGCACATCGACATTTTCAGCTGAAAAAGCAAACTAGTGTCGTCGGCATAGTTGATAAATGTTGCATCAGAGTTAATATTCATAATATCATTAACGTAAATATTGAAAAGAAAAGGACCTAATATACTTCCTTGGGGAACACCAGTAAGAATACGTTTCGAACTTGACGAATATCCATCAATATAAACTAGTTGCATTCGATGCTCTAGATAAGACTTCACTAACTGCAAAGCATGCCCTCGAATCCCATATATATCCAATTTACGCCCGTGAAATAGGAGGAAATATTTTTTCTCTCGGTTGTAATTTTTTTATTCGTATTTCTTACCGCCAAGCTGCTGACTATAGCATATAGTAGTAGTGCCAACCACTTCTTTGGTTTTTCCTTCATTGTTGGGTGACAAACACGGTTCAAAATAGACTGTACTATTGTTCTTTATTATGCGTCTGATTCATTTATTTATTTATTTTGAATTTATTTTTATTATACATGATCGGGCTTGTCGAGGATAACAGATATATTCGGTATTATTTGAACAGCTTGTAACTCTTCAAAACTTGCGATGAAAAGTAAAGAAGAAAGCTTCGGAAGCGCCATTCACTTTTATTAAGTAATTATGATCCTCTAATAAAACCAGCGCATGCAGAATCAGCTCTCCTAATAGTAAGGCATGATCAGGCGAGCTATTAAAGATATTCTCTTGGCAGTGGAAAGCTTGAGTTTTTCGCATTTATCTTGGCGAATAAAAATGAACTTGGCTGACGAAGAAGAAAACTTTGGATCACTGCAGTATTTATGAGACATAACACACAAAAAATACGGATATTTCTGTGTGGTGCATATATGGCTATAACCAATGGCCAATAGTTGCCTGGTTCAATTTAGAAGTTCAGTGAAAGACACCACACTGCAAGTTAAAGTAATAAAAATATATAATATTTTGGCCAAACAATGCACAATACATAATCTCTGTACTTATCAAATTTAAAGGAGTGTCTTTACAACGAGTCAAGCTACAAAAATTCGTGAGTATGAGTTTATGAAGAATTGAACTGGACAAAACATGCTCAAAATCTTTGCTTTGGGTTGTCGAAAACAGTAGACTGTATTTAAAAAAAAAAGTTGATAAACTGCTTACTGTATGATAAAAAACTATAATGCTCGTTACGCAACTAAACATATCATAAGTTGTATTAGTGCGGGCAACAACACAAAACGGGAACTGCAATGAAATAATGGACATTAATTAACAGCCCTCCACATATTATAAAATCTCACGCACACCCGCGTGACTTACACACGAAGCCATTGTTTCAAGAATGTATTTCATTGAAAGCCAAAAATATATTTTATACCACTTTAGCTAATACATTAAAAACAGCATTCCTTACTTCAGCAAGTTGTACTGCAGAGCACGCACTGAGAAAAGAAGTATGTGGAAATATTATAATTAAGTAATAAAACTTTGATATAAGAAAAAAAGGGACATACGCACCACGGTGGTGTGCATGTCCATTTTGTTCTGAATGAATACATACACACTACAGTGGCGTGCATGTTTAATGAACGTGAGCTTTATATTATATCTGGCGTGCCCATCATAGCGGCTACATAAAATTTGAAACTCAGTGAAAACATTTACCTTCGAAAATTAAAATATTTTACTCGAAGGCAGAGAGCTCGAAAGCATAACGACCACGGTGCTGTGTATGTCCCTTTTGTTTTCTTGTCTCAAGGTTTTATTTCTTAATTATGATTGTTCCCCGCTCGACTGCGTTTCGATTCTTATTTGAGTATTTGGAAAGCCCCTAAAATCATAACTAATTATAGGAACAACAAATTTCTTACCAGGTTTCTAAATTGGTAAATAAAATTAAACAACAAATACATTTTTATCGTTACATTACCGTTTTCAAGAAAAGGGAAAGGAACCGAAAATTCTTATTTGCGAGAAATGTCGTTTTTGTGTTTAAACATATACTATTAAGGTGTAAAAAAAGCATACTATATCGCGCAAAAACATTTTTTTACAAATGAACCTTGATCGGAATTGAAGAAAGAATAAACATGTTTGACAACGACAACACGACCACTTCTTTAAACAAGCAACTGACATATAATTCCATATGTCCGTTGCTATTTGAAAGAAGTTATTTTGTTGTCCTTCTCTTACATGTTTATTCTCTCTTCAATCCCGACCCGCAATAACAGGCTCCTCGTCGATCAAGGCATAGGCCAAGTTGTGTCATTTTTTGTACGGCCTGATGGCTGACAGATTGCTGGCTGATCTGTATGCCAAGGAATTTGTAAGGGGGCAGAGGCCTAGTATGTCAGACTTTGCCACCTTTGGCGTATGCCCCTCATCCGGATGTATTTTCACAAAAAAAGAAAGAACAACAATATATATTCACCTTTATACAGCGGTCTAATGTTTGGGGACGTGCTGTATCCCATCTAATGCATCTTCATACTTGACGTGCGCTGACACTTCATACTTCATACTGCACCACTTCATACTTCATACAATACAATACAACATAATGAAGTTATATGAGGCACGGTATACAGAATACAACATTATGTTGTTGCAGCACGAGTAATAGCATCTTGAAGAAGCAATATGTTATATTCCGCGCTCCTGTGATCCCTTCGAGCTCTCTGCCTTCCAGTAAAGTATTTCAATTTTCTAGGGTAGTGTTTGTCTCAAAGTTTCAAATTTGCTGTACCAGTAATAATCGCCCCGCGAAATATAATACAAACGCCACGTTTATAAAAACCGGGACCAGCTTACCAGCCAACGTAGACACCGCGTTCTAGGCCGAGGCGTGAGTCGCAACTAACGCAAGAATCGGACCGGTTGCATGATTCCACTGTCCGCGCATGCACCGCGCACCAACTTTTGAAATCCCCCGTAATCAAGGTATATAATGCATATTCAATCCATATTAATATTTTTATATTTCTTTTTGCGCTCCTTCTTGATATAGGATAGCCTTTGGCAGAATTTTTCTTACGGCATATTTAACTAGGCTGCCCAATTACGAGCGCGCCAAATCCCTCGAGGAAGGCAAGCTTTTACGGAATCTCCCTTCAGACGTCGGAAAGGGAAGGCCAAGAAAGACTTAGTTTGGTACTCAAATGAGCGGGTCCGTCTCATTTATTTATTTAAATCTCTTAGAATGCGCTGGCGGGCTTTCTTCGAGGGAATAATATTTCAAACATCTTAAAGCGGATTAGATTCAATGCCTAGGCATTTCTCGCTGCTCATAGATTACGACGCCGCGATATTATTCTATGACTGGGAACCAACCGGCGCTCGAATAACAAGCAGTTTTTTTATGGGCTATATAATTCATGTTCGTAATGTCGCGCCAACCTTTTTGCAGTTTTTTTTCACTTTTTCTCGGAGAATTGAATAGCCAATCAGCCGCTCGTTCCCTTAAAGGGACAAGGGAACCACTTTTTTCTTCTTACTTTCAGTAAATACCGCATAGAATCATTCCTATATATGCTTAATTCCTGTGAAACAAGATTTGGTTTTGTCTACACGCAATGTTAGTTGCTGATAAAAATTGAGAAAACCGAGCATCGGTCACCCCCTCCTCAACTGGCAGCCAGAACAAGTGGCCACGGCCACGTGATATGGAGTCGATTATATGCCGGTGATGTTTATCATAGCCACACGCACAATCATAAAAAAAAAACTAGTTGTATTTACTAGGTAAAAAGTTGTAACTGTGGGAACAAAAGTAAACATTTTAAACCTCTCCGGATGCACACCAGAGAGAAACCACTGAAAACGTTTATATTGAAATGCGGGTTCCGAAGAAAACGGCCACGAGCAGACGCGAACGCCGCTTCAGAACAGAACACAGCCCCCTCCCCTTAATAAAACGAGGTAAGGAAAACCAACAACAAGATACACCTCAACAGGAAATTCGAAACAAAGACACACACACACAAATAAAACAGTTTAAACTTCCATCTCGCCCGGGAAGCCGCCGCCACCGCAGTGAACCTGAATCGAAGGCGTGCAACGCGCAGAAAGAAGTTTCCGTTAGCAATTACAGCAATGGCGTTGCGACAAAGGCGCGCGCGAGGCTTGGCGCTGTCAGCGTGTTTCTTCCCCGGACAGCAGTTGCGAAAAACGCGGTTTTAAGCGGCGCAGCCGATCCACGCACCGTTTTCATCTCACGATAGACCGTAGCCAAGGCTGCAACTCATCCCAGCCAATCAGGCGCTGCTTAAAGTGTCACGTGACAACGCGTCCCAGGCTTCTCGGCGTTCCCTCTCTCGATGGTCACGTGACACTCACGCAGCATGGGATTGGCTGGGATGGCTCGTAGCCTCTTCCGCGGTTCATCGAAAGCTGAAACGGTGTGCGGGTCTGTGGACCGGGATTTCTCGCGAAAGGCGAGCCGGTGGAGGCGGCGGTACAACCCGGGCTCGGAAAATGGGTTCTGTCTCGCACCTCGGCGCCCGTCGGCCTCAATCAATTCCGACAACCCGACCGTCCCCGGGCCACATCGGCTGCAGCTGTAGGCTTCCAGATAATCTTCCGAACAAACAATATTTAAATGGTACCCAGGGCGCTAAGCGGAAAAACGCCCTTTGGGCGAAAAAGATAAACGAAATAATGGGGTTTTCGTCGCAGTTTGGAGACGTTTCTAGTGTCCGTGCTACTCGCAGCGTGGGTTTGCACGCGCGGGCTTGAAGAAAAATTTTCCCCGCGAGACAGAGCTTTTTTGTTTTTCACGTGCAAAGTGTACAAAGCCCTCCGAGCTGTGATTTTGACACCCTTTTATTATTTCTTTCGTGAAAAAGGCGCAGTACGAGGTATTATAAAGAAGTGATAACTCATTTCCGGCCCTGTTTGTGTGTGCGTGCGCGTGCGGGTTTGTGTGTGTTTGTGTGCGTGCATATGAGTGTGTGTGCTTCTGTCTGTATGAAAAAGGTACTTCAGTAATGCCCTTATCTTAATGCGGAAAATGGACCCCTTGGCAGAAGGTTTCTGCGCATGCGCGAGACCTAGACACGCAGCTCGTGAAAGATGTGAACTACAGTTGTCATCCGGATGAGACTCGCGCTACCTTCACAGCCTCCTCCGCGACTTGGATGAATCGCGGAGGGGACAGGAGAGCTAGCGCATCTCCTCTTCTTGGAGGCCAGTAGCACTTCGAGTTCGTCTCTGCTTCGTACCGTTCTTAGGTGAAAATGACTCGGTACGTTTCATTGAAAATTTCTCGTACCCAAACTGTTAAGCCACGGCCAAACTGCCAATACGTTATACAAACAACAGTGTGCAGACCACGTCTTTCCTCCGTGTATCAGGATCCTGTCAACATAGGGAAAACTGCCGTTCTAAGCTGAAGCGAACCTTTTTTCGAAGATGCTTAAGTCGTCAAAGAATTCTCTCACTATTTCTGCAGCAAATACGGTGTCTTCTGAAGTTATGTGCGAGCAGCGTGACCGCCATTACGGCTGGGCGTCGATCAAAAAGTTGAACCCGAATAATCGCCACCCTTTAATCGAATAATTAATCGATTGACCGGTTTCTGCATCCCCACACACAATAATTTTCAAAAAAGTCAAAATATAACGTTTTGCCTTCGCTGAATATGTTTCAAACTGCGCGGTACAATTCCGGATTTTAAATCAACCTTGGTGTGTTGTTCAGAACAGTGGAAATACACCCACACTCACAAATTAATACTCCAGCCGTCGAGGCAAAGCGCTTCATTGATTTTCCCCGGCAATAGCGAACTTCTTGGATTTATCACAATCGTCTCCGCTCCTACAGTTTATTTCGGAGGTCAAAATTTCTCCAAAAGTTTGCGTTCGTGTACTCGTGCACGTCTGCGTCGTAAAAACGGGGAAGATTTAATTTTTTTATTTTACCAATTAACAGGTTAGAAAAATCGCGATTGAAGTATTAATCGATTAATCGGTAGGTAAATCGATAAAATACCCAGCCGTCAACAGACGGATTTCTGGCAATGGGCCTGTTTCTTTCGGCAAGGGGGCGCTGTAGCGTCCACGAGACGCGACCACAAAAAGAGGCTCCGCAGGCGTCTGCGAGACGCGACCATTTAATGTTGACGTGAAACGGTGTCCTAGTGTCCCCTCATGCACGATCAAGGGAGGAAAGTAGCGTCTCTCCACGGGCAAGATGCGAGCGTTGTAAAGGATGGAACGCTGCGCACAATGAAAACGCGACCTAAAAATATCCGATTTTGCTCTCCAGGGACGCTGATCAAAACTTAAAGCTACAAGCCTATTCGAGTACCTAAAAGTCACGAATGCTGCAAGTTAGGTCGCTGATCGAGGAATCTGTAGACATGTTAACCGCCTACGCTGTCTTTTGAGCAGCATTTCACGACATGTAACTACGTGGCTGTCGCGAGACAGCCAGGTAGTAATACTTTCTGCTAGGCGAGCTTATGATTCAATGCACTGCCATCTTCTGATGCAAAGTGAAAAAAAAAAAAAGGACGAGTCAACAGGCATTGAATGCTGAACATTGATAACCATCGAAACCTGATCATCATCGATGCCACGCAACATATATTACCGTGGTCAATATCAGCCGAAAGAGACCTCTGTGTTTCTTGGGTTTACTTGTCGGTTTATAAAGAACCTTTTGTTCAAGAATCTCTTGGAACGCGTAACTGATGTCTCGACCTTTGAACTATTTCACAATTTGAGAGACAATAAAGCGTGTGGGATTTGCAGGCGCGGGGAGAGTACAGAACGAGTGTTTCAGCTCATTAATTCCGGGGATGTACTCAACACAATCTGCTGGATGGCATGACGTGGCAGCGTGAAATCAAAGTTTCAACAGCGTTCCAACTGAAGATTGACTCTTTTGTGCCGTTGCATAGACGCACCAATTTTTAAACGGTCCAACAAAAACTTGTGGATAACTCGTAATATCACGCGAAGAAAACGAAACAAAAGCGCATTCAACTAGAGTGATGTTCTTTATTTATTTATTCGAACTAAATGTCTTTTCCAACACGCTAATGCTACGTAGATCTCTAAATGAATACCATTAAATAATAGAAAACTGTAAATTATGCGTTTGCCAAGATATTTACTTTGAGGTATTACGACGCACTTCTACCGTGCTTATCATTCACTGCCTGCAAGTTTGCATGTGCATTTAGCCGTTGATACGGCGCACCCATATCAGTAGTTCTTATTACTTCAAAGCGATTAATTCACTTTATCGTGCGTCAGTCGCCACATCTGCGCCGCAAGCTGCTCATCGAAAGTGGCGGCCCTTCTCTTAACGTTGCTTTTTTTGTTTTCGATCTCTCCGGGTACGATTTTTACAAAAACGAAGAAAGCCACGAAAAAAAAATCCACATATGAGAAACAAAATATACAAGCCCTCAGATCATCGGCAAGCCGCCGGACCACCAAAATTGGATGTTCCGCCAGTCTAGCAGTCCGTTAGAGGAAAGGCAGGTCAACCATTTTGTGCACTTCCCTTTGTCGTCTGCGTTTGACTTCTTACTTTTCAGTCCTGTTCGATTGTTCGTCCATCGCTCTCTCTTTCTCCCTCTGCCTTTTTCCTCGCAGTTTTTTTCTTTAAATATATGTATATCTTATATTTTGTCACAGAGATGCTGAGAAATATAACATTTTATGTTATATTTCTTGCAGACAATAACAGGCTAATAATAGACTGACTTTGCCGTTTTCGACAGCACGAAACTACTAACCAGAAAGCAGTCGTATTACTTCATTCAGCCCTAAGCTAAAATCGCGGTGTTCGACGGATCAATCAATTTCCTCCCTTTCATCACCTGGCCCTGCTCTCTGCGTGTGTGTATGGGTGAGGGTGTGATAACGTGGCGAAAGACAGGCGTATGACTTATCCAACCAGTACGTATCGTCAACATCACTGTCAGCCCGGGGATTAGAGGGAGTACAGAAAAAACCCTCTCCCCTTTCCTTTTTTCCTATTGCACCCAAACAGAAAAGAAAAAATCCGAGGTTTGGGTCCGTGGTGAAATGGAACCGCTGTCAAAAGCCACGAGAGGACGGAAGGACGGTCGACACCGACTAACGCGCTGTCAGGGTTCACGCACGCGCAAAGGAACAGAAAGAATCCATCGAAAAGGGACACTTGCACCTGAAATCATAACCGAAGTGCCTGGACGGACGTCTTACATAGAAATATTTTTAGTTCTTACTATATATATATATTACTTACTTAGCGATGGACGTTCGTTTTTTTAGGGAAGAAGAAAGGAGGAAGGCAAAAGGCATAAAAGAAGTGAAGCAGGCAGGGAAGAGAAATGGTGAAGTAGGAAAAAGGGAGCTAGGGAAATGGAGATGGAAAGAGGAAAACTGAGGAAATGGAACCGAAAGAAAAATATAGAGAAGAAAACCGTGGGGATGGCAAGGAAAAACAAAAGCAAAAAATGTTAGAAAGAGGGCCTAAATGAAGATGAGAAAGACACGAAGATGAAAGCAAAGGAAGGAAAGTTATAAGAGGGGCATGAAGACGCAAAAGAAAAGGAAGCTCAAGAGAAGGGAGGAAGGGCAAAAAAATGATAGAAATATAGCAGTGTTTGGTAAGAACTAAAACTCGAAAGCCAAAAAGATGTAAGGGACGCGATGCAAAAGGAGGGAATAGTAAAAAAATATAGAATCGAGAATGAAATAAAGAGGAAATGTAAGGATTGTGAAAAGATAGTAAATTTGAGCAAAGTCGCGAGGAAAAAAAGTATAGAAAGGGTGAGGCAAGGAGAAATATCCGCGTCACGCCAAGCGTCACCTTTGCCTTTGCATGTCCTTTTTTTTCAGTTCGACCCCTTGTCGTGTGTGTGACCGTTCGGATTGTCAGCGAAGCGTCAATTTCCGAAGGGAAAGCGCAAGGAGGACTTCGTGTTTCTTGGTGCGTACATGTGTGCGCTCGTTACTGTGTCTGGCTGAGTATTTTTTCTTATTTTTTTCAGCGGGCTCCCATTACACCTTCGCCTTCTACTCCGCTGGAACGTCACCTTGTCAATGCTGAATGCTGGGCTAGTTGGTATTGGTCTTGGGTTGGCAAAGGTATTGGTCTTGGGTTGGCAGCGCTCGTGTTTGTCGTCTTCCTTTTTGTTGTCCTCGTCTAATAAGCGCACCAGCGCCACATGCCTTTGCTAACCCAAGTCACCTTGTCGGATGCAGTAGCCCGGTTGCTTATTCGACATGTCGGCAAACGAACGCGAGCCGTTGGTCCCCCCTAAGGTGACGTTCTTTTGTCTTTTTGTATTTTTCGGTCGAGCTTTCAAGGAGAGTTGCTTGTCGCCCTGAGAAGATAAAAAAAATAATTAAATTACCGATCGACAGATTGATTGATATTGATTGAAAAGAAATGTAGTTGGCCTTGCTGTGATCGCGCAGGTGTCGCTCGGCCACGTACTCTACAACCGCTTTAACACCCGCAACGCGTACTAAACTGAGGGAATTCGAGAGTTAGAAAAGGAGCCCCAACACATAGGGTCCCCTAGCAGCTGGGGGTCGTCGCACTTTGCATGTGCAGAAGTTCTGAGCACGCGCATCGCGGAGTCGCGGGCTGTTCCGGCGAACAAAGTGTTAAGGTCGCCTATTCGAAAACTCACTATTGAACGCTATCGGTGTGTACTATACACCTTTCCAATAGTGGGCTTCTGCGCCCTGCAATCTTCCTCCATTGGGCTGTCGGACTTGTTCTGAGTATGCGAAGCAGCAGCTCTCTTTGTGAAATACGAGAAGCCGCCCATGCTTCCACGCGCCAGTGACTCCGTAGTTCTCTCTCATGTGATAAGCGCCAAAAAATAATATTATTGCCTAAAAAGAAAGAAGTGCTCCGTGAACGAAACAAAAAGTATTATAAGCATATAAAGCGCGGAAGGCAGACAGAGGACGTGACGAAGAGAGTTCTGTCTCCTTCATGTCCTCGTCTGTCGTTTGCGCTCTGAGTAGCCCACGTATCTAGTGTGACAAACCAACTAGACCTCCTTAATACATTAAGTTGTAGATTTACTTACAATATAAACCCGCGTCCTCTTAAACATGTCACTGCACGGTTAGAATCATTCAATTGCTTCAGTCTAATCAAGATATGCGATTTCTTTTCTTCACTGTAGCGCAATCGACAATGCATTGTCACACGTGCTTTACTCGTACTGTGTCATCAGGAATGAATGCTTTATCTCAAAAGTCCTTGGATTGGCGTGCCGCGTAATCATCTTTGTGTCCGAAAATTTTGGTGCACATACCACATTAATTGAAATAAAACCCAAGATGTACACTGGGCGAAGACTTAACTGACAATGCGTGCTCCTGCAATCTATCGTTAATACATCTGCTCGACCGAATAATGTATACTTTTTCGCTTGACAAAGGAATTTCGTGTACAATTCCCACTTCGAATGTATTCCACAAACCTGCTCCTGTGTTGTTGTTTTTTTCGCAATGTACCACCGGCTTTTCCAACCGCTAAATTTTTCCACACAACGTTTCCAGTTTTTTAGGTGTATAGAAAACTACTGGCGCACTGTGTTTCTCCGCTACCTTTTTTATCCGGTGGCTGATTTATGTATGAATGGAACTACCACAGATTTGATTCACGTCCTTTGCCTGTCAAGTGTTCCTTTGCCGCCTCGCAGTCTATTCAGGAGGGCCTCGCCCGCAGTCGCAACGAGCATCGGAGGACTCTTGCTCCAGTCTGTTCACCGGGGACCTAAAACTCTCTATTATCCTCTTAGGACAGGGCCTGGTTAATCCGCAGCCAGGTGAATGCTATGCCTCCCTTGGCAATTCTCGAGTGGTTGGAGTCGAAGGGGAGCGCGCCCTTTTGAATCTGGGGCACAAACATCAATGTAGATTTTGGTCAGTCAGCATTAACCTTCCCCAGAATTTTGTGCCATCATATGCTTGCGCTTATCTCTTAGCGGGTTACGGCAGCACTCCCGTAGAAACCCATGCATTTATTATAGGAATATGACCATAAAACCGAAACGTTACGTTTTAAACAATTTTCTATACTACTACTCCATCCTATCATATACCGGTATTATTGTGCAAAAAGCTCAAGATGATGACGTACAAACTGTGGGTTCCTCAGTCGAACAAACGTTTTGATGTATTATCACTACGAATGAGTATCAAACTTAATCGAAGTGAACAGTTTATTTTCGGGTATATAAAAAAAAAACTCGTTATGATCTTATAAGTTGATGAGAATCCCTCCCCAATATTAAGCCAAATTCTGCAGTGTCTACAAAATGTATTACATCTGTAGAAAAATATATTTCGGAAGCTTCTCAACGCAAATTTTTGAGACAGAGTGAAGTTCACACGAGTGAAATTTCAGAACACAACAGTGTACAAGGTTTGACATACGACTGCAGTAAACTAGATGAATCGATAATGTGCTGGGTATATTTTGTTTTTTCTCGAAATAATTTTCTTAGGTTCCTGAGACCAATTCGCCAAGTAAGGTGGATCTCGTTCCTCTATAGACGTTTATGATCATATCCAGTCTCCTGCTACTGACATCCATAAAGTATAGGAAACAAATACAGCTGTTTCATTTTGCGGTAATGTCAAATTTTAAAGAAAAGATTTCAAAATATTATATTTTATTGTTAATGTTACGTGATGATAACGATGTGGCTTTTATTGTAAGGAGTGGGAGCACTGCAGTGAGTACCCAATTTATGAGAGGATGATTGCTCTTGTGATCTTAACATTCACATGTCTAAAGTACCTACTTAATCACGTAATCACGTATTAAATGTTTGCATTAAATTAATTATCATATTCACCGTAAATACAACCAGTAAAAAAATATTTGGGAGAAGTGCGTAGTATAAATAGCAGACTGGATATCACATTCTTCGAAGAGGGCGGAAGCCCTCGATTTTTAAATGGTACCGGCTTGTAGTCGGCGTTCTTAAATTTGGTATTTCTTCGCCTGTTGAGAACTCGGTCGATCTCAAAACGTGCCCGGACAACGCGCCGGTCCCCAAATTTGAATGCTTAAACTAATGCCTGAAAACAGTCGACCCATGTCCAGCTCACGACAAGTTTTCTCAAAGATGGCTCATCTTAGAGGATTTGCCATAGTAGCAGCTTGTAGTCAAGGGTCCTAAAGACTGTATTTCGCAACCAGTTCATCTCTTCTTGGCCGACTTTGAAAAGTTCCTGGATGAGGTGCAGGTGCACAAATTTACAAAGATGTACAAACGCGTAAAAACGATTGGACCATCCCCACTTTGAGACTGTTTTGCAGCGGAGCTGTATATGGCTCGTTGGTCAGATCGTTTCGTGTCAACGTCCTCATGGGGGAAAAATAAAGAAGAAAACCTTCAGCGATCGGAGCGAAAAGTGAATACATCGCGCGTACAACATACAGCACAGCACTCTTCCCAAAGGAGACAAAGCACAGAACAAGCATCCGAAGCACATAATTGATGATAAGGCGCTCCCGATACCAATGCGAAGCACGTAGCGCTCGCCGCATACGTTTCACGGTAAAGATAATTGTTGCGCAAGCTGCCGCGGCGACGGCAGCTTGCGACGTGAGGAGTGATGTCCCTATAGCCTTTCATATATAAAGGAAGAAGTCTTTCTATACTCCGTTTCGCCTAACGTCCGGGCGCAGCGGACGCTACGAGCAATCCCAGCCAATCCCGTTCTGTGGACGTAACCCGTGATACGCTTTCCGCGCGTCACTGTGCCCCTCTCCAAGGTCACGTGACACTCACACGGCTTTGGATTGGCTCGGACGGCTCGTAACATCCGCTGCGCTTGGATGGAAAGTGAAGCGGAGTATAACAACTGATTTCATTGTTGTTACAGCTCCACTATGGGTAGGCCACGCTTAGTTATGGACTCCAGAAGAGCAGCGTGAATACGAGGAGCGGGAAAGGGAAAAGAAACGGCAATACGACAAGAGGCGGGGTTTGACACAATGCAGTGGGCAATCGTTGCGGGTGATACCACAGCTTCGCTGGCCAACCTCCTTCACAAAGGGGATTGAAGACACAACTTTAAAGAAGACTAATTTCGAGGTATTTGTTGTGATACAAGGATGTGCTCGAAGGCTCTAAATTTGATATTCCAGCTCTTGTTGGAAACTGGGTTTTCTTCAGAAGTTCCCTAGCGAGTCACGGGTGTCGCAGTTTCAAAAAATGGACAAATGTGCATAAATAGTAGAACAATCCAAGTTTTGACATCGATTTTCGTCAGAAAAGATCAACTTTGAAGTATTTTCCATAGTACCAGAATGTGCTCGAGGGTTCTATATTTGATATTCCGTCATTATTTGGGGTCTGAAATGAGTTCAAAACGTCCCTTGCGAGGCGCGGGTGCCGAAATTTCAAAAGATTAACGAATGCTTAAAAGGAGCCGAACCATCCCACTTTGAGATCGGTTGTCTCAAAAGGATTCCTTTTTGAATATTTTTTGCATAGTACCAGGATCGGCTCGACGACTGTATATTTTATATTCGGCCTTTAGTTGGAAACTGGGTTGTCCTCCCAAGTCTCCTTGCGAGGCGCGTGCCAAAATTTCAAAATCTGAACGAATTCGTAAAAACGACCGAACCATCCTTACTTTGAGACGACGCTTCTGAGTAAATATGATTTTTAATGATTTGGCACGATTGACGTAGATGATGAAATTATCATCAGAATTTTGCACCACCAGTCTCGCGCCTGTTGCGAGAATGGTAACATTAGAGCCCCACCAAGTTGTCCATGTGCCGGTATTTTTTTTTTAAGTAACGTTTACTAAATTAGTGGTTTTCGACAACACTCACCAGGTTCCGAATTTATGCAATATGTTTATTTTTACTAATTAATACCATTAAACAGATTTTAGTTAATTATTCAAGTTCCAGGATGATTACCCTGACGAAAAACTCGGCATAACTTTTCTCTATCTGGATTATGGAACTGGAAATCTGTTTCTGAAAACCCGAAACCCAGATTGCAGAGAAAGGAACAATTTCTGAAAACCTGAAATCCAGATAGAATTCAGCTAGATTTCCGGTTCCATAATCCAGATAGCGAAAACTTTTACTACTGGGTTTCCGGTACGGTAGCCCCACGTATAATTCATTCTGGCCGTATGACTTGCGTGATTATACAGCTAACAATTTTTTTAGAAACGATGTAAAAAGCATAAACTAAGCACCATGTCTCAATTATATCAATTTAATAAACTTAACAGTTTTGTACACGCGGACGTGTTGTAAATGCCGCATAACCAGTAGTTTTTCTATTTCGTTTCATCTTCCGTCCAGATGCAGCCGTCGCTTGGAGCTAACGAGACCAATCAAGCAGTTTCAAATTGGCAAGGCACACGGCTTTTACTGTTTTTGATTGGTTCAGCCATAATGTGTCACGTACATAAACGCGACAAACATCATGATGGTGCGCTTTTGACGCATGGTCTCATTAGCTCGTAGCGCCGGCTGCATCTGGACTTAGAGTTGAAATGAAGTATAAGCAATATTGCCGCGTGCGTGAGGGGGTTGGCAACAGATGCGGCTGTCACACAGCAATGGAGTTCGAATCCCGCTCGGCCCGGATCCTTATCTCATGGATTCTGTACTCTTCAAGAAATCCAGCTCACTCTCGCCTGTCATCATGTGTTTTTGTTCAGAACATTCCTGAACGTGCTGCCGGTACGAAAGTAATCGTAACGCACTGCTTCTGGTCAGTGTCGCCGACGCAAGATACGGGGCACCTTTTTCTAAATGTCTGTAGGCACAAGTTCGCCTCATTAATCCTTTCTCCCCCTTCTTTTAATTCGTTTTTTTATTGGTGATAACATTGCACCTAACGCAAAGTGGATATACATACGCGCGTAAAAAAATCAGGTGCCTGAAATACATGAGCTGACAATCCATTGATAGATACAAGACTTGAGAAGTAATCCGTTACAAGTAACGGATTGCTTGTGATTTGTTACTTTTTAAAGTAATTTTGTAACTTTCACGTTACTCTTTTGCAGTAGTCATTTGAGATGTAATTGCGTTACACATATTGGTAACGGATTACTTGAATTACTCGTTACTTTTTTAAATATGAACATAATACAACACCTGAAGCTATATGAGCAGGTAGTTCAGCAACATAAACGTAGCAAGCTAAAAAAAGAAAAAAAAGCATCGTGAACAGGGTAATGATTTAAATGAAGCCAGTATATGTTGTATGACCGGTCACTAGAACCACTAGAAAAACGTGCCAGGCCTAAATATATCTGAGAAAAACAAAAGATCAAGGAGACAACGCGGAGTAGGCGCTACCTTGTTCATTTCCTAGCGGAGGTAGGCGTCGCTGCTGAGCATGCACACCGCTAGCGTTGTCTGCAGAATTCCAGGGTCGTTTCCGGTCACCGTACGCTAGCGGGATGGCGGGTGTGGTTTTAGCCTTCGCTGCCTTGTCAGCTTACAGGTGAACGGAGTGCACCTACACTCTTCCTCTTAAATACAAGATGTGCTTTTTAAAGGACTTTTTTACAAGTACTACACTGGCTAAATTACTCTTCGACAGTGGGTAACAATGTTGCCATGTTCTGGCGGACTAAACTCTTGCTGTAAAAACAACCAATGACTGATCTTTTTTGTTTGTTTCTACCATAATGAGGGCGTACGAGAAATGTAAAGTTGCTTTGCAGAACAGTTTTTTGAAAACATCAAAAGCGTTTCCGTTGTTTTCTTGATAAGAGTACGGGAAAAGTAACGGAAATTAATTTGTAACGTAACGAGTAAAGTAATCCGTCACTTTTCAGCGAAAGGGATTTGTAACGTTAATCAATTACATGTGAGACTAGGTAATTTGTAATTGTAATCCATAGCATTTTTCAGGTAACGGGCACAAGTCTGCTAGATACGTCCGGCACGCAATAAACCAATAATATTAACGAACGTTTTATGCCTAATACTCACTCACAACACTGTTATATCTGAGGGTACCTTACTACGTCTTAATTCAAGTCAACTATAACAACTAGAAATCCGCGCGATGAATTCTGCGACACCGTTGAGAAGTTCTGATGTTCTTCATTACACGTAGTATCGCTATAAAAAGGTAACAGACAATGAAAAAGTTATCAGTACGTTGCAACCAGAAAACACTCATCTTATAATTTTTTTTAAGTTACCGTTTCTTTTTACTTGGTACGACACTCCGCTTCTGTGGGAATTAGCGCCAGGCGTGAAATTATAGGCGTACACGCCAGGTAGAGACGCATCACTGAACTAGAAGCGCCAGTCACACATTTCTGGCCATCAGATTGAGGAAGCACGCATTGCAGGAAAGGTTTCGCACAGCGGGCATCTTGCAATTCAATGCAATAGATGGGATGTGCACCATAATTTGCGGACGCATAGGTCACGACGCGGCACGCCAACCAAAGGCTTCATGAGATGACGGACTCATTTCTTAGGCTCAGTGCACACGTCGATTGCGTTATATGAAGAAGATATCGCACAGTTTGTACAAACTGAAGCAATTCGATGACGCTAGCAATCTAGGTAGGTTTAAGATAACGCGGGTTTATGTTTTATTTGTAGTATAACCAGTGGTAAGCCAATGCTTATGCTGTCTAGTTTCTTTGATTCGTCTCTCTTCTTTTGCGTTTTTTTTATTCGAAATTAATTTTTGGTTGTGTCTTCGACGATGTGTGTGTTTCTGTCTTCCTCTGTACACACGCGCGTAACTAAAACCTGGGAGCTCGCCTTGGCCTCCGGCTGCAGTTATGTTTGCGTTTGACCAGCTCGACCGCAGGCTAGCTCTTTCAAGAACACGACAGCTTCCCTCGTTTATCCTCTGTCTCCTTGTACACCTCGGAGGACAAGAGTCGCACCTCTACTCCCAATACAGGATCGACGGGAGCGGGTCGTTGATTGCTAATACTCTTTTTCACTCCTAAGCCGACAGCGTGGTGGAAACTACGCGCTCCTTCAGCTAGGCATGCGTCCATCTTTCCCCACGTGATCAGGCTCCCGCGCCTTCCCACACGCGGAGAGCGCTGTGTCAGGCGATGAAAGCAAGACGGACGATTGGTCCAGCGAGTGCGTAGCTTCGACCGCACTGTCAACGTCGGGATAAAAGGTAGCGCTCTTGACTCCCAGGTGCCGAGGGAGAACCGTGTCTCGACGCGCGCGTGTGTGTGCCGAGAGCAAAGGTGCCGATCGTCTCAGGAAGCTCCCGGAAATGGGAAACTGCTTGTCGGTGTACCCCGTTTCACCCTCACGGTGGACCGCAGCCGACGGTGCTAGTCGTCCCTGCCAATAAAGCGCTTTTAAAACGTATCTCGTGACCACGCGCATCGACGACCGACGCTGCGTCCATCCCGAGGGTCACGTGACACGCACACGGCATCGGACCGGCTCCGATGGCTCGTACTGTGTATACCGTCGTGACGTGAAACTGGGTATGGCTCCCTCGGCGGCCAAACCCCAAGGTATGAGAGGACCCGTTCTTCTTTCTTTTCTTTTTTCATTTTGGTCGCTACACAGAAGAGGCCGCGTCCCAGAATCCCGCGTGTTTGCACTTCCGCTCGCGCAACTCCCCTGCCCTGCTACGTACTTCCAGAAAGTAAAAGTAAAAAAGAAGGAGAGAGAGATAGAGAGAGAGAGGTGACGCTTATCTTCCTACCTAAAATTGGTTTCCGATGGTTTCTGGATCACAGCTTGTTTTCGTGTCATATTTGTTTTCTTTTCTTGTAGAAGGGCGTTGGTGTTGAGGTTATTATTATTATTTTTAGGCTCCTTTCTGTGTTGATTTCACCACCCATAGGCGCTCCAAGATTTGTTCCTTTTTTGCAGTCTCTTTGTTGGTTTGGTTCTTGGAGGGGCATCGATTTCGGAATGATGTCGCTAAACATTGGGTGGAAAGTAGATCCGAGCTGAAGTGCGATCGAAAGCGAGGAGCGGACCCCGTGACCTGCCAGAAGCAGGCTTTAGTTTTGTTCCCCATATTCCCCGGTGGGGAAGTCTGACATGCGTCGTCGTCGAGCGTGCGGTCTGGGGACATGTAGGGAAGTTCCGAAAGAAGCGACGCATCCATATTAGCCTCTCCCTGTTATTCTATAAAAAAATAACTTATAGGGGGTATTCACTGGAAGCCACATTTGAGTGCGCTGTTCACAGCGCAATCACGAAACGAGCTCACATTCATAGGCCGCTGAGACCGCCAATTTGGATGGTGTAAAACCCCCTTTGCAGAAGGACTATGGAGGCTCGCCGTCAGCACGGGCTCAACAGCCGAGGACTTAACTATGTCCGCCTGTTAATACTTCCTATAGGGAATGTTCACTGGCGGGCATAGCTGTTTCCGCAACTGCTGAGTGCGTGAAGACGACGAGCTTCCACGGCCCTTCTGCAACGGCAGTTTTACATCATCAACATTGCCGGTTTTAGCGTGCATTACAACGCGCATTTCGCACAATCAAGATTACCAGTCTTAGCAGCATAGTAATAAGAGCTTGTTCTGAGCATGCACTCTAAACAACGCCCTCAAATATGGCGTTGAGTGAATACCCCTATCCATCACTTGTACTAGCGTCATACCAGCCGCCATTGTGGTGGCGTAGCGACTGCAAATTTTATTTGGCATCATCAGCTTTGTCTGACCAGGAAAGAAGTTGTATGAATGAGTCCGAATGACCTTCAGCATGATGCGATGACGTCCCGTGCAAGCCATGTATAGTCGGCGACAAGTCAAGAACCCAGTAGAAGCTCCGCCTCCAGCACGTGCTCGTTGCCGTCCGCCGGGTCCAGGTTGCGCGTGCGCCGAAGTTTTACCAAACGAAAAAAAACTCGCGCTGGGGCATAGCATCTACCGCATTATAATATGTCACCGACTATAGTTTCGCTTTATATAAGAGCGTAGCGGAAGATACAAGATTGAGCTTCCTTTCTAAGAGAAAGATGGCTGGTGCGGTCCAAGAGTTATTCAGGGCGACACACCCGTACTTGTAGCAATTATACCTCACGCTCAAATGTAAAAACAAACACTTAAAAAAAAATCTGCGTGCTCCTGGCAGGGAAAAATAAAAATAAAAATTGCATTAGAGAAATATAAGCAACATATTATAACAAAAACCTCCACGTCGTTCCAACATTCCTCAACTCGACGCATGCATTAACCAACAACAGCTGGAATTTGAGTTTAGCCGTGCACGGACAAGTCAGAGAACAATAAAAAACGTGAACAAGAGCCGTCAATTAGTCTTGAGAGCTGTCCGAGTTGAATCGACAGCCCTCGATAGCGATTTCAGTTCCAAAGCTTCCCGAAACGTTTTAAAATTCTTATTTTTCCTAGCGTAACACGTTGCTGTCCTCTCCTTTGAGAGCACTACTTATGTAAAACGAAATTCTTTTCATGATTCCACGAGCAAATAATAAAAGGCAAAGCGTCTGTCGAAATTACACGAAAGACAAGGCCATCTACAATGTTTGCGATTAAGCGAAACTCAAACAGAGCCTTCAATTCTGAATTCCGAGATAGGAGTCCTTAGACAAATAATCCGCTACACATAGCACATAACTCGCGAAGCATACAGACTCCTCGCTTCTCGCTTCTCGGATTCACACACCCCGAGGTATCTTCGCAGGGCGATCTAATTGGTTGGTCATCTCAAAGAGAAAACCGCCCTGGGCTCTTTTCGGCGCGCACGTTCTTCCACCCCGCTATCTCCGTGCCCTCCGCTCAGCCCAAAGCTGACTGTTCGGGGGAAGCTACGTGCTGGTAGAACCAGTCATACTCCGTCTTTTGCCACGGGATCACGTTCCCGACCGTTCCCACACGCAGAAAGCGGGGTCAGGTGGTGGGGCAGGCGACTGATCGTCCCGGCCAGTGCGTAGCTTCCACCACACTGTCAGCTGAGGAGTGAATGAGATATAGCCTACTTGTTGATTGATTGATTTATTAAGTTTTACTGGCGCAAGAATCAAATTTGGCTGAAGAGCGGCAAAACCTACTCGTCGATATTCCCTGGCTCGGTTCTCTCCATAACCAGACGGCGCGGCGAAAGCTAAATGTTCGTCAGACCAGTCATATGTTCGTCTTCAGCCACGTGATCACGCTCCTGCCCATACCATGGTTCGTACCAGCGCACATCACACTGGGTGAAGCGATGCAAGGCCGGCGGTAGATTGGTCCGGAGAGAGCGTAGCTCCCACCGTACTGTCAGCGATAGGGATAGTTATACCTCGATGTTCTGGGACAAAGGCGGATCGATCACTGGACCCCTGGGGCTTACAAAGTCCTTTGTGTATCGTGCCCCTTCAACTCGGCCGAACGCCAGTAAACGAACCTCGGTACAGACCTGGGCGTCGGACCACTGCCGAGACCTTGCGCGCCATACGGCTTGTCTTGCGACGGCTTAATTAAGGGAAAAGGCGGCCACTTCACATTCGCGGAAATGTTCGTCGAGAAACTTGTTTTTCTTAGATTTCATTCTAACTCTGCCTCCGAAACGCCTTTCTTTTTTTTTCTTTTTCTTTGTATTGAGGAAGAACCACCTATGTTTTTTGTATACCAACTACCCGTCTTCATATCTGTAACAATTGATCACCGTGAAATATATGCAAATCGCGACATCTGTCTGCTCCAGACTGATAATAACAACATTGTCCAGTGATGCGACTTTTCATTTATGAGCCTTAATTCTAACAAATATAAGTATATGCGTATCCCGTGAGCCCTATGATAATCCTAATTACCTTCTTAATCAAGCTAACTTTAAAGCTGTTACATCCTAGAAATATTTAGGCTTGCACTTTCAACCTTTCGTGAAAAGCTCATATTCAGTACATTGCGTCCAATGCTATAAGCGCATGTTAGGTTGTTTTAGGCGTAATTTTTCACTGACACATTTTTCTTTGACGTTAATTTTGCATACAACCCTAATTTTGCCCAAATAAAAACTTGCAACAGTGATCTGAAATCCCGGTCATGCGTTTCTCATTGATGCATTGGAAGCCATTCAAAACAAATCGGCGCGTTTTATCCTCACTAAACACCTCTAGAGGGCTAGTGTTGCTAATAGGAGATCAACCTTATATGACTCACTCACTAATATCTACGCCGGAAAAATTATCACGTCTCTCCTTATTAAACAAAATGCATTTTAATACTACTATACTATGAGACAAATTAATCGCATTCCAACTTAACGTTTCCTCTTGTCTTGCTCATCGACAGAACGTTGGCATCCCAAGCGCTAACACAACTACGTTCCATTCATCCTTCCCTCCTCGTATCTCCCAAGACTGGAACCACCTTTCTGTTCCAATTAGTTCTATTATGGACCCAAAGAATTTTAAATCTGAGTTAAGTAACAACGTTCTTGACGAGTATGTCTAAAACTGTATATTGTTTTTTATCCTAATTTATTTCTGTTTCTTAATTGCATAACTATATTTTAGCACTCCCCATCTGAAATGCCTTCGGAACCGGAGGGAACGATAAATAAATAAATAAAATAAATAGGCAAAAGTCGCTGTAACACTGCAAATATATTATACAAAAGGCCAACTGCAGAGATACTCTGGGGCGTGTTGCTTCCTTGTAAGACTGTGGCAACGCATCGGTCATAAAACACTGTCTTCAGATATATTTGAAACATACATTTTGTGAGGACAAGATGCGTAGATCCAAGGACAAATTTATTGAGCGACTGCTCACGTGAAAATTCATAAACAGACGAGAACGCTCGAGTGGGAAAGAATAAGTTGTTATAAAATAATTCACGACAAAAGTGATGATGGTCATTATGAAGATGAAGTGCATGTTGTCCAAGAGTGCCCTCGCACGATCGCCCCGCCCCTCCACCCACCGGTAGGAGAATGGTGGCCTCCAAGGCTCCAAGTCCCCTAGTTTGGACGATGGCGCGTCATTCACTGAGGAGTAAATGGTTTGGGACTGCCAACATGTACAACTTCGCGGGAGCGACGTCTGCGATCCGAGGGAGCTTGTGTGGGCTCGACGAGGTAGTTCACCAGGGATATCATGGCGAGTACTTGGTACGGGCCGATGTGGCCTGGAATAAAGTTTTTACAGCGGCCTGGTTGGCGTGCATGCAACGATCCCAACGCAAGGTCTCCAGGCTGGAAATGTTGTGTTTTGAGTCATCACACATTTTACGGTGTTGCTAATGCTCTTACTTGCGAAGTTGTGCGAGCTAACTGGCATCTTCTGCACGTCGTATGCTGTCCTCTAAGACCGCGCTGTGGTGCGGGTGGAGGTGGCAATACACAATCGAGCGAAGATGTAGAAAAAATTGCAAAAAAATTGTCAAGGTGCAGGTGAGCTGGTGCATGTTGATAATGATGTTAACATCCTGAGACTGGGAAGGAAACTTGAAATAAGAAGTGTAAGAAGTCACGGAAATAAGTGGACAGACAAACGTCTACAACTCATCTAGCGATTTTTATTCCGTACACAGCTTCTATGAGCACTTCCCAAGGTCACCGCAAACGCACACCGATACGCTTCTTCCTTTCCAGTACATCATTTCCAGTACACATTTATACCTCAAGAGTTCACCATTGTATTCTGCAAGGACGCTCTGAACAAAACACAAAAGAAGAACAACAAACGTGTAAGACCTAATCCAGAACCGCATGCTTCGTACGATGTCCTCTTGGAAAAGTATAGAAAGAACATTCCGAACAAAACACACATAAATAATTTATCTCTTGTGTCCGTTGTTTTTTGCGCCTGACACCATGATTTCCAGCGTTCACCAACTAGCCCAATTACAAGTCCTTCTACTGAAGATAAGCCCACCAGAAACCTCGAGACCTCTCTTCCTATTTGCATGTTGGTGAGACGTTCACCAAAATATATTGCCAATTTGCGATCGTGGCAAAAATGTGAGATTGGTTATTATGCACAATTCGTGGCGCAAGTATTATCAACAGCCGAAAAAGCTATCATTCTCACCTTGACCAAAATCGTACCCCACGATGTTTAAGTAAAGGTAGAAATGAGCTTCCCGCGATACTATGAAAACAAAAAGCTCGTCTTCAGTAAATTTAAAATTGGTGTTCCAACAGCGACGCTCAGAAGTCCAGGAATGGTCAAGTTCTCCTGGCCAGGCGTCTGTGAAGCGTGAGGTGGAGACCGGGACGTGTGATGTATTTGGCGGGGTCTAAGCTAATCTTCAAGCCCAATTGACGAGAATTACCATTGGGCTTGGAGATTAACTTAGAGTCCGCCAAATGCCGGCCGTCTGAGGTAATCTTGACTCCCGTTGATGTTTCGGTGAATGTCCGGTCAGTCTGGCTCTTGCTCCTTGGCAGCTGCCGAAGAATTTTGTATCCAAAGAACTCCAGGGAGATATCACGTACGCATCACTAAATTAGAGCATACCTACCTTTCAACTATACGACATGGGTTGGTCGAGAAAATACCGATGTAAGTCCATGTTCGCGTTTTCTCAAATGAAAAAAACAAAGCACATTTTCCAAGCATGTGCGAAGACAAAACACAAAACAATTATCTCGTTATCAACAACTTGGGAAATGAATGCTTCAGCGAACTTCAGGGGACATAGAACACCCCAGAGAGTAAATCATTTGCTTTTCTTTTTAATCACCAGCGAGTTGTCATGTCTTCGACTTTAAAACTACGATTCCAGCGTCCTAAAATTGCCAAAGTAACTCCCATCTTGTGCACCACAGTAATGAAACGAGCACCAAAAAACAAATTTTGAGACGGTGCCATACACGAGAAAAACACGGTTCCATAATCTGCGTTCTAAGGGGAGCGCGACATTTCCACTCGTTTGGTTCTCGACTCTGCGACGTCGCAGATAACTTTTGACTCGCTCAACCTTACCTTTCATTTAGTTTTATTTAAGTTCATTTATTTACCCTAAAGGCGTATTTTCAGATGGGGTATACATAATGCACATTATACAATTTTACAAAATAATGTAAAAGCGACTATAAAAGCAAACTACACAAAATTACACACATTCTTACACACATCACACAGAATACAAATGCTCCGAAAGATTTGTAAACAGTATAAGTCTTGTTTTTCTCATTTTGGACCGGCAGGTTGTTCCATTTAGTAATGATCAGTATTTGGGAAGGAAACATGAAAAATATATTATGCGACCGAACTTGCTGAAGTTTGCACGAGTTATCTGTTCGAGAAGGAATGTAATGAGCTGATTGGCAATTTGGCAATGAGTATTTCTGAAGTATAAGGAACTATAGTAAAAGTTATGCAAAAACACGTCCGGTTAGCTTGGCACCTAGATGTTAATAAAAGAAGTTAAGGTTTGATTTTAAGGCAGAGACATTGCTATCAGGTGAAAAATCGTTTGGTATGAGGCGGTCTGCTTTATTTTGAATTGACTCTAATTTAGCAAAGATATACTTTTGACATGGATGCCATATTGTACCTGTATTCATGTTTTCGTCGAATTAAGGTTTCATACACGTGTAACTTTGTTCCAGACGGGGCAAGATAAAAGATCCGCCTTAAAGGGACACTGACAGGGTATTTATGCTCGCCAAGGTTTTTATTTGTACACGACGTATGAGAGTCCAACTACCCAGTACACAATTTGCGGCTCAAAATTTGTTTTCTTTCAGCCCGAAAATCGCCGATCAAGAACTAGCCGGTTTGTGCCGCGCTCACTCTCTTCTCCGTTGTCACGTGCCGTTTTCTATGGTTTAAACACAACTACCAAAGATATTTCAAGTCGTAGGTCATCAAAGGCACACACTCAAATACTAGAAATAGACAAAAAATATGACGCCCATTTTTATGGCTCTTAAAAAAGCTGCAAATACATCGAGTGAAAAAAATAAAATAAAGTTGCACGACCACGTGACTTCCGGTATCTTTCTCCTCCTCTATAAGTCTTCTTCCTCCCCAGTCGAGTTTCGGTTTCGGTTTCGAGCACTTGCATTTTTTGGCTTTATTAAAAATATGCGTGTCACTGTAGCAAAATATTAATGGCGTAGTCTTATCACACCATAATAAATCGTATGGCAAAAAAATTGAAAAAATGGAGGTGTCAGTGTTTTTTTAAGAATCATAATGATTTCAATGAGTTAGTGATAAGGTTATCAATACGTTGTTTCCGTGCTAAATTTTCGCAGATATGGACGCCAGATACTCATAGACAGGCATATTCTAGTCGCTTCACTAGTAACGATTATCACTTGAACAGAGTCTTCTGTTAGAGTGATAAAACGGTCATTTCCTGTATGTTCCAGGGTTAATGTTCATTTGCCAGCTGGAACACCAGTATGTTATGATGTCGAGGTCCTTTTGAAGAATGCAATGATTTGTCGGTCGAATAGTTTTTCTGTGAATAACACAGTCATAGGCAAATAATCGAATGGTAGACTTAATTGAGGAAGGAAGATAATTAATATGGATTAAAAGAGTAGGGGGCCAAGAACGATACCTTGAGGGATATCTGAGGTTACCGATAATAAGGAAGAAAAAATATTTATCGAGACTGACTGCTGTCTGTTGGTTAGGAATGATGTTATCCATCTGACGACTAATGGGTTGATCTGGAGAACAAAGAGTTTTAGGAGTAGCCGGTGGTGCGTAATGGCATCAAATGCCTTGGCGAAGTCTTTGAATATAATGCCTGTTTGTACTAACCGATGATTGTCAAAATGATGATCCGTGATGATCTCGAATACCCGACTGGAGCAAGAGTGATGTTTTCTGAAACAGTGCTGGTTTGGAGAGAAGAATTTATGTTCATCCAGGTATAAAATGATATAAGTTTAAATAACATGTTCTATGAGCTTGCAGGGTGAACTGGTCATGGAAATAGGACACAAAGTTGCAAGTCAGCGCTTCAAGGAGTTGAACTGATATATCTGCCAACATTTTCAGTCTTTTTTAGCTTTGCGAAACTTGACAACATATACCGACTAGGACGCATACTATCAAGAAAAGAAAATAGGAGCAGGATTTTAATGCGTATTTGATATTTCACAAAAGAGAGAGAGAGAAAGAAAGAAAGAAAATAAGGGGGGAAGGATTCACATTTGTGGCAGATATCTGCGCCAGATGCGTCGTTAAGCCGAACGCAACAAACTAAAAATAAAGATGCTAAACGTGAGCGCAATGAGAATAAAAAATGATGGAATAGAAGTTCAATCTTGTGCCTCCACATTTCTAATTTGGAAACATTCACCGACATAATGTGGCTGTATGAATTAACCTTCACCTTAAACTGTGTTTCTGACTGTGTTAATATGTGTCGGTTGACATTTCTATTATTGTTAAGTCCACGGCGAGCTCCTTGAAATTTATAAATGGCAAATAAAAATGCAGAGGAACCTTGCATTTGCCACCTATTTGTCACAGGACTACTCTTTCTTACAGGATGTTCGCTTTTTTGTATTGTCGCTAGGTATGTTTTGTTGTTTATTGAGTTTAGACTTATTAGGTGAGTAGTGTTTCTCAACCAATGCCACTAAAATACAATGCCTGAGCATTTCTTCTTCTCACGTCTTCACTATGGTCACTAACAGCTGACAAAAAGTCGGGGCATAACTTATTATGTTCTCGCATTGTGATTGGTCCTTCGGCGTTCTTATCGGCGAATGCCGCAAACTAATTGGCTGCGGAACGATAATGAGATGCACGCGGCTCGTGAACCCCTGCTTTTCCTAAGCCGTCAGTGAACCTAACATAGCCACGCAGGGCTGCCAAGATGGCGTCCTCGCCGCTGTTCGTCTGACGAGTATCGGCTGGAAAAGAAGGCATGACGTCATCGTTACTGGATGTCCGACCCGGCCTGGTTCACACTTGCGAATCGGCGGGCGAATCTGCAAGAATTCGGCCGCCGGGCGTAGCGTCCACTGTGCATGGCCGCGGCCGATTCCGCTTCGGCGGCAGCGGATTAGCTGTAAGTGTGAGCCAGGCATCAAGCGGCAGTCTGGCTTAATCTCGACGACAGTCTGCTGCCGCAAAGAGGCAGACGCGTACAACTTCAGCGCCGCCACGCGCTAGCGGGGTGTTCGTTGTGTGACGCCGCAAGATGCACTTGCGGCGACGATGACTCAACCTGGGCGGCGCTGCGTGGATTTTCTTCCATGTGTTACTGCATCAGCTCGATCGCAGTTCTGTCCCTGAGACACGTACGTACTGTCGTCCAGTTTCAGCGCGTTTGCCACTAAGAGTTGTAAGAAATTCACCGAAGATGACGTAATGACCACATAGGATACGTTCATTGCAAGGCCCCTCTTTTGTTGCGTAACTAAGAAGAAAAAATCATTTTTTTTATTTCCTCGAGGGTTGACACATTTACCTTTACAATGCCATTATTCTTTGCGAGACAGGATCCTTGCCTTTCTGGGCGGATGTTGGAGGTCAGAGGAGAGTGAACTTTCCACCAGAAACTCAATTAAGAGACAGTTAATTTTCTGGATCCTAAAGCATCGCGTCGATCAAAATAACACGCTATACAAGAAAAACCGCAAGGAAGCACGCACGGAAGACACGACCTATCGGCAATGGAATCTCAGCCTGCACAAAGACGCTCCGTCGTTAAGCGTCAGCAACCGCGTCCCACGGCGAACAAACACGCAAACCTGCTCGTTCCCCACGAGGGTGAAGACGCGGCTCGAAGACAAACGAACTCCCAGCCACTACTACGCCAGCGAAGAAAGCAAACGAGCAAACGAACAAGCAAACAAACAAACAGGCAACACCCACGATGGCGACCCCATAAAGGCGCTACGTGCGCCATCCATCCCTCGACGGAGCGCGAACATATAACACGAACAGGGAACATAACCACCCTCCGCCCTCTCCTCCGTCTTTACGCATAACAGCCTCTGCATTCCAGGGAGAGGAGTCGGGGCAGGGTTCCGACGTGCGACACTGGCTCGCCAAACACCGATAAGACCGTAGCTCGCGAAAGCGACGAGGCTATCCCTTCTTTTATTTACGGTTAGGAAGCCTTCCTGTCTTTTGTTTCCAGGTACGCGAATTCTGCGCGGTTTTGCGTTCGCGTCCTCTTCGCGGGGGCTCGCATTGTGAAACGGCCAGCGATCGGGGGACGATGCGGAGCCGGCTCTGGCGACATCTTTCGGCGCAAAGGCAAGGGGGGAGGGCAGGGCAAGTGACGACCGACCGCCAGCGGCGTATTCAGAAAAAAGTGGAAAAATAAAAATCGACCATCTCTTTCTGGTTGCCGATAAAGAAACTCCTTTGTGCGTAGCTCGTGTCGAGCTCGAGGACAATGTAGAAGAAGGCGAGAAGGAGGACGAGGTGAAAGAGAAGGAATGTGGTGGGAAGAAAGGAAGGAGGGATGATGAACGGGGAAAACAGCGTGTGTGTGTGTGCGTGGTGGGGGAGGGGGATAAAAAATTCATCGAAGACAATAGGGAGGCTGGAATCTCTCGCTGCACCGCTGCGTTCTCTGGTAATGACCCGATGCTGGAGCGAACGACGCTCGGTTGAATCCCGTATTCGTGTCTGTAGTTAAAATAACGGCCTTCCTATTAACACAGTTATACATACAACGGGCCTTAACGCGTGACCTGTAACTTAATCCTTCATCACGTTGTAAGGAAGATTTACAACGGGCTGGAAAGGTTACTACGCCCGGAGACAATTTTCTACGAAATTTTAGGCTGCGAGAGCGCTTGAATGACCTTGAGCGGCGCTTAATGGGCGCGACCGCGTGAACAGACAAAGCGTTTACTTCAATCCTGCAGAAAGTAATCCTAGAGTATATAAATAAATATCTGTTTTAAATTATTTTTTAGAGGGGGGGGGTGCGCTTTAACAAATTTATAGAAAAAAAAAACAGGTTATTTTGTCGTTCATAAAAATTAAAATAAAGCGTTGTCTCAAAACCTCTACTGCCATTAGATCACCACTGATTGGGGTAGGGACCGATTAAAGCTAAAGGAATTTAGCTAATTTTGGCGGGTAGCGCGTGCAAATTATCTATATTTTGTTCCACACAACTCACCCACATCGGTTTTACTACAATTAAAATTTAAAAAAAAATCATTCATATTTTTAGAACGCGTAAACAAGAGATTTTATTTCGTTCGAATCACACGATTAATGTTTACGTTCCAGAACCCCGAAAACAGCCTCCTCATTATTGTTAATGCCAGGGTGCAGGCGCGTTGGTTAAGAAACAAGATTAAAAAAGAAAATCTCCAGTGTTAAGAATATCATTTTTCCGAAGCTTAACAACGTCTACAATCTATTTCGAAATCTCCCAACTATTTTATTTCCGCCGCCTTTCTGCCCTTTCCCTAGCAGGGCAGTGGGCTGTAACAAGCTTAGCTAAGCTAGTTTGTTTGTACTTCAGGTAAGGTCAGCTGAACTAGAATAAACATACACACAAAGAAAAGACCCTTCACACCGCTGGACTAACAACTTACTTTTCTTTTTTCTCCTCTTCTACTACGAACCCCACATGAGGGAAATATTCTCTTTGCTTTTTCTTTTCCCTTCCTACATCACCAAATATTTAACCCCCGAAGAAACATTTTTTTCTTTTCGTGCAGCGCGAGAGAAGGTGCACTAATGCAGTCGGGCGGCGGAGAAAAGCTCACCGGAGAAAAGCTCACCGGATATAAGATCACCGGAGATAAAATCACCGGAGAAAAGCTTCACCGCAAAACCGGCAGATGCGGAGAAAAGCTCACCGGGCTTTGATCGGATGCGGAGATAAACTCACCGATTTTCTTTTTAACTTAGCGGATTCTGCGCCAGACGTGGCAGTTTAAAACAATTCGGCATTCGTCACTTCATTAAAAATATATTCTCCTTTTGTAATATTCTTGAAGTTCATTAGGAATAATTGCTAATTCCTCAGAAATTAGTAATCACCCATTCTGTATATTATTGAATCCGCAAGTATAAAATCAGAACAGTCGTAAACCGGGAAAAAAATAAACGTTTCCCAACTCGCCCAATTCGCTATATTAATTCGCTATATTATAGAAGACTAATTCTTATATAGGTCACGAGAAACAACGTGCCAGTGTGCAGCTCTGAAGCTCATGGGTGGCTCGCCGTAGAAGGGCAAAATCACACAAAGGCAACGTGTGGAAACACCAGCACGAACGGCTAGAAAACGTGCATGTCCTTAGAAGAAAAAAGTATCGATATCGTACTGACTTTTCTATCCTGTTTTCAAAGGTCAACAAAAGGTTCAAAGAGAATTTCAGGCACCGCGTTGTTGCGCATGCTCTTTCGGATTTTAGGCAATTAGAGTTTTGATTTTTAGGTTTTAGGCAGGCATTATTATGTTTTCGAACTTTTTCCTGTCTTCAATGTCATAAAGTTTTCAGTTAGGCTTTCGTTGCCTACAGATTAAGCCACAGAAAACAGTCGCCCGCAATTATTAAATCGGGGGCAATATAGACAATAAGCTTAACAAATATTACAAAAAGGACACTTTTCTTTGCTACAAAGCCGACGAATTTCATATGATAATAAATTGATATATGTTACGCATGATCCAACGACCTCCATATAAAATGAAGAAAAAAATCGGTGTGCTTTTCTCCGCATACGCTCAATAGCCGGTGAGCTTTTCTCCGCATCCGCCGGTTTCGCGGTGAGCTTTCCTCCGGTGAGCTTTTCTCCTGGATTCAATACAGACACCGCCCTTTTCCTCCATGGCAAGGGCCTCCAGGATTTCACGTCTCAGCTTTTCCTGTTCCTTGCCACGATGCTTACGTCTTATAACCATGCCGAACATTGACACGCACGACAATGGGTTGGAAAATGTCCTCCTGCTGACAGTTTTTTCACCGAGGTAGCGTGCGCCCACGTCCGATCGTCTTGAACAAACACCATTTTAGCACACGGCGTTACCAATACTACAAATTTCGCCACACGCCTTTTGTCACGATTACAAAAGACGATGCAATCTTAGCAGCGGCATAGCAACGTAGAAATATAATTTCGTGATCACATAAATGATGCGAGCGTTCAGAAATGCTAACACTAATAACTTTTCTCAGATGATGAAAATGAGTAAAAATTCGCATCCTTCATACACACCTTTAAATACAGTGCGCACCAGTAATCCCGTGAGCTTGTGCGAACGCATGGAGTGCGTAAAATAAGAAATCCGGGCGATGTTCGGGGGCACCAATGCCAAAAGAGCACCACTGTAATCGACGTAAACGAACAGGACGGCACGTGCGTTTCTGCTGTCTCGAGGCTGTCGCCAAGTCATCGTGTCACGAGTAGATGGATCTTTCCATCTAGGACGCGCTGGGTAATCATCTCGACACACGACGAGTATTCACAGTCGAGAATAGCGCTCTACGCGGAACGATGAGCTTCCACCACGCCGAACACGTCAACGATCACTTCCGGCGCCATGTTTTTTGGAAGATAGCAGGAACCGCGACCGGCATGCAACGCGCGCGGCCGAGCCCTCCTCGGCCTGTGATTGGTTTGCCAATTCGGTCGCTGCGTTTGTTCCCAAACGTAGCGAACATTTTCAGTCCGGCTCAACGTCTTGCGTTGCGAACGAACACGAACGAAACGCCCGTTTGGCGCTTTGTTGCCATGGCAACTCGTCGTTCCAACCAGTTGCATTTGTTCGTAAGCGTAGCGGTCGCTCTGAGTACAAGTGTGTGAAAGGGCCTCAACTTACCCCATAGATGCAGCACCTCCTCTAGTCAATTACAGAATGAGAATGGCGTGTCTTTCAAGCGCCACACGCTGTATACGGAGCGCGCACTCACCGTGCCCGATCGGTTTAGTCGGCGAGAGCAAACGCTCAAAGGTTACCGAGCGCCCTGGCGAAGCGCTGTAGTGTCGGCTAGAGAGGGAGCTCAAGTGAAACAGAGTAAAGACGATTAGTCCGCAGTGCTGGGTTGTCCACGTTTCTTACTTGAGGCTAACGCTCGGAACAACTGATTGAACACGAGTGTCAGCGTTTTGCTTAACACTCTTGTTCCTTCAGCGTGGACGCGAGTTCCATCGGAACGCTGACTCAGCACTCGTGACTAATCCGTGCTCTGTTCTGACCTACGTTACGCGATTTAGAAAATACAACAGTAAGGCCTTGTCACCGAGGGAATTGTCATTGTAGTTCAGCAAACCGTTCCGGAGTAACGTACCTTCGTGTTCCCTGTGCTGGTGGCTGTACCTTTTGCAGCGCTGCTCGGGGTACTCAAAACGAAATAATATGGGACGCGGCTCATCGAAACGAAAAGAAAAAGATCAAAATATACGTTAAAGAACAAATACGAACAGATAAGGCGACCGGAGAGTGCGTCGAGCCAGGACGATTCCAAGGAGCAGGGAAGCGGAAACGACATTAACGACGGCACCGCAACCAAAGCACACACGCCGAGACATACAACAAAAAGAGCCGCAGCAACGTGACACGATAATACTAAAAACAAATGTGGGGAAGGTCAGGGAAACAAGGGAAAACTTCCTAATAGGATTTCAGCGGCGAAAGGGGAGTGACAACGTGGGAACAAATCGGGGGAAGCTAGAAGTAAGGATGGGGAGGGGTGGGATGGGGTGGAGGAAGTGGAGGGGAGCACCCGAGCGTCATCGAAATATGATGTGCGTAGAGGACGCAAGCTTGTGCACTCAAGGTCCACATTGGGCCAGCGACGCGAACCAGAGAGCGCGCGCATCGAGATTTCTGATTAGATTCTGTCAGGTCCTTGGACGCGTGACGCGAAATAGGGAACACGAGTGAACGAAACTGTGCAATGCCCAGATTGAATATGCTCAAAACAAAGCGATGCGTGTTTCTTTATTTACGTTAAAAATTACCTTTATACAACGTTAATAAACAGGCACGTGAAACGATTTTTCTAAATGTGCTATATACTACTTAGAATCACTTTCTAACGTTAATAACTGAATAAACTTGCCTTAGCTTTTTTTTCTAGGCAATTGCAGTTGCCAAAGAGGACACCTAAGAACTTCCCATGAGTTGTGATTGCGAATTATTTCAAGGCTGCCAAATTCTCCATAACACCATTTATTTTCTTCTTCTTCTTGTGATTGCGAAAGCAGGAATGTCGTTCTACCGCTCCCTTAGTTCGTCTGCGGTGTACTGGCGTGGACGGCCACGTTTCGCTTCTTCCGAGGTTGAGGCCGCCGACGATATGGATGCCTCAGGCGTCTCGGTGATTCTCGAAGCCGAGCGCAGCAGAAACGCCTGTCATGAGGGCGGCGGCCGAGCGCGCGCCACCCTCTTCCTGTTACCAACATGGGGGCCTCAACGCCATGGAGAGGGGTTTTCTGTTGGGTGGCGTTCCTTGAAACTATGACGCGCGGCAGCCAATGGGAATTTATCTAGCAATTAACTGCTACAGACTACAGGCTTCACTACATGGGACAGGGGAATTTAGGTGCCGTTTGGCGCGGCTTCAAAAGTTGATAACGCCGGTTCGGTCCATGGGACAGTTAATACTTTCGCATTAAAACGTACCAGAAATATGAGCATCGTTCATCCCCTCAACTCGGAGCTATAACAAGCGGTCACGTGGCCTGGTGCCTATTCTATGTCGCCAACGCTAATCAACGCGTGCTGAGCTCCAGTCAATATTAGGGTTTGGCTATTCTCATCACCGCAGTGGTTGGACACGAGCCACTACCCGGGTGCCCACCGAGGCGTTGATTGCTACGAGTCCAAGTCGAGTGCTCACGCGGTTCTCGTGTCCAATATATGAGCCGCACTCGACTGTCATCAGGCGGGTCGTTTTGAGAAAACAATTATGTCATCAAGCTTTGTGAAGGCCAGACTGGAAGAAATAGTTCACATTTTTTCTCGCAATTTCACTGCGACAAAGACGCTTCTGTATCAGTCGCTCTCTGTTTGAGCATACTTGGGCCAGACTATTACCTGTACGCCCCTGAAATTTAATGAACGTTGTAACCCCCTATCGTTCAATGTTCCATTTAATGTTGTTCATCATCATTTCAGAGAGGAGACGAACGGACGAGAAGAAATGGACAAACACACACGTCTCAATCACTCAAACTCCGACAACAACTAAAAATATGTAAAAGAAAACAACTGACAAACACGAATCAACATCTGCGTAAGAATTAATGATTGAATGCAAAGTCAATAAACAGGCGAGCTGGTTAAGATGGTTAAGGTTACACATATTTAAACGTGTCCTTCTCCCTTTCTTTTCGTCCGCGCGTTTCAGGCTTAAATTATTTGATACCTTTATCTTAGGGATAAAGTCGGCATACAAAAAATTTGTTTTTCTGTGACTACTCGCCACTCTCCCAGAACTGTTTTGATTCTCGCTCGTGACGTCAAGCCACGTGATGTGAAAGGTGTATTCTGGGTGCCGCCGTCTTGCTCCTGGTATCTGTACATCGTCTCATGGCCGAGCCCCGCTAAGGTGAACCCAGGGCAACCAGACTGGTGCACAAACAAATAATTGGTTTTCTTTTTATGTCCGCGGTGACACAGACTAAGTTTGAAAGCCTGACTTTAAGGCGTGGTCGGACTACTTTCTGAAGCGACTTTGAAGATTTCAGCACAAATTAAAAATCGAATGTCCTTTTATTTATCGTGAAAACGACAAAATATCGATCTTTGGGTTAATGTTTACTCAGGGACATCAGCAACATATACGCCACGTTCTTTGTGATCTTTTTTACAATGTCCATGCCTAAGCGACCATCATTTTTGACAGAAAAAAAGGTCACGAATGTGCTATTTTTAACAAAATTAACATAAACGCGCCACTTCGGCCACAGCAGTGCTTCAGTTGTGCAATCGATGAGGCAAAAAAGAAAGTCCGAATAGCAATCGCCGGAACATCAAACGAAACCTGAGTGAAAATGCTATCCCTCCCAAGACACTATTTATATACGTTCCCCTCTAACACACCCCAGGATAAATCGAACACCCCTCAGGTTTTTTTTCCAGATAGTACACAAACCTATGGAATGTATCTTGGGTAAAACCAGCTGAACAAAGGAAGCAGGATGACAGGAGAAAGGAATGGCTAACCGACCGCTGGAGGTTTGCCATTCTATCAAATGCAGGCCACCGGAACGCCTCCCAGAAATCTGTAATGCCACCCTGGATTAGTAATCATGGATAACCTACAGGGTTTCGATTGAAGAGAGGAAGCAAGTAAAAGAATGGTAAACGTTTGCAGTTTAATGGCGGAAACCTCCTGCGCACATAGGTTGCAAGAGCGCATGCGTTCGGTCAACCCCTGTAAAGGAGGAAAGCAGGCAGGGAGGCGGAGACGCTTGCAGATGGTCAGCGCTTTTGACTTCTCCTCTCTGCTCGAATTGCAAACGCTTCCCATAAACTACCTTACCCTCATCGACCAAATGGAAACACTAGAATCTTGGTGCACTAGGATAAATCGCTGTCCCAGAAACCAAAAATCCCCCAGAACTCACTTCTGTGACTTCAATGACTGGTTGCCGTGAGGTCATCTGACTATTTGTAGCGTGCCGTCGCAACTTGCGAGAGCTCCTCTGCACTGCCAGTGGAAGGAGACCTTATTGTAAGGGCTCCGACAATGAACCATGCGAAATGGCCTACTGTCGTCTATGACAGCCATGGAGATTTTCGCAGCCACCTTGAGATGCTTATATCCATAGTCGCAGACAGATAAGAAAACTAGCGAGTCGCTTGTTATGATAATTCTTTATACTTCGCAATTCGTTTCTTGGTGCCTCTATCGGGTAGGGTCGAAATTTCATTGGCTAGGGGGCGATAGTGTGATATGTCTGGTATTCAGAACGCCCTGATCCTACAGCAATTTTTACTGTTTATTTGTAAAATAATGTACTGCATATTTTGTGAAGGGCCTCATGTCGAGCTCGGTGACTTAGTTCTAAAGCATAAGGTACCCAGATGCCTAAACTTGACAGGATTGTCTCTTTGACCGGAGGGGTACCGCTGAGACGCACAAGTAAATCAGGGATATCATTTTTTCCGGTAGTTTTCGCTCGACCAAATTCAAGTGCAAGATGGTGCATAAATTTGGGTCGTAAAGCAGCCCAGGCCTTGTTATACTCAGTCTTAGCAGTTGCGTGGAGCACTGAGAAATGCTGGAGGGTCACCACATAGCTTGCGAAGGCGCAGCTGAAGCCCTGGCCGGATCTACGCACTCACGTCCGTGTTTATCCGGGCTCTGCTCAAAAAGTCTAAGGAGGAGCAGAGAAAACTTAATTGTGGTATATAAACCCTACGTAATACTGCACGCGAGCTGTATATAAAAGTGCGCTCAAAAACCGTCAGCAGGGACCAATAAAACAAAAATCATGAGACGCTTCCAACATTTTTTTTTCTACGACGGGCTCTATCGATCGTGCAATTTTAATTTGAGCTCCGAGCCCGTCCAATCCCCCTTCTCAAAGGGACCTTCCGGATTCCAGATAGCTAGTCATTAATATAACGATAAGATCACGCGAAAGAGTAATTGAACGATACGCCTGAAAAAGAACACACAAAAAAAGAGTCAGAATCTGAAGGAAAGTGTTCATCCAGAGCTAAAAATATATTCAAAACCTCAGACGAAATGAGGCTTCCGCGATCTATCATTACGTACATTAAGCAAAAAGGTAAGACGGAAATACGTCTCTAACGCAAAGAAGACAATACAGCGTGGACACTCGTCAAATTAGTTCCACTTTGAAAGCGTCTTTTTAAATCGGGTTGGAAGAAAATTAACCGCTAAAAATAGGGGAGAAAAGATTAAAAGCTTTAATTTATTTCGTAGACAGTAATGAAGCTTTTGTTACTACCCAAAATACTGTCAAGCCCAGACACCACGTTCAAACACACGCCATGGAAAATAATTGCGTTTCATTTCGCTCTAATGCGATAGGAACGCTCGCCCCCAAGGCACCCTTAAAGGGCCTGTGCGACAGGGAACCTCAAGGCTTGACTGAAGTACCGCCGTTTAGCTATGTCACGTTGATGAGGCACTCTGCCTCATTACGTTAAATGATTGAGTAAACAGAGCTCAAAGACAATTTCAGTCCACATAGTAAGCGACTTACCTTACGCTTGAACGTCATTAACTTTACACAAAACAAACGTGGTTTCCAAAAAGAGGTACCCTAGAAGAACGTTGGAGTTACCAAACACTCTAGTCATTCGTAAGGATGTTTCTACAGTCGTGGTTTCCAGAAAGACGTTAAATAACGGACGAGTCGAGAACCGAAGAGCACAAGAACGTCAGAATATCACTCTATGCTACTACAGGTAAATCATTAATATATATTAATATAGTAAACGCCAAACCTATATTGACAGGAAGGTTTTTCGTGTCTTTTCAATCTAGTGCCGCCTTTTATTTTTAGTGATGTTTAAGTTTCCTTTGTTTTCGATCATTATCGCGCAGGCAAGACCATAATAAATCAGCGGGGATAGTACGCACGAGAGGATAGCAAAAACCTCTATTAGCCTATGATCTTGCCAACGCTAAAGAAACTGCAAAATGAAGAAACAGTAAAGTACTCAGTTCAACATATAAAATGTCGCTACAAAGACAAGGACAAGAGGTATACAGGACAAGCGCTAGTCCTGTATACTTCTTGTCTTTGTTTTTTTTGCGTTATTTTATATGTTTAACTAAGATGAACCAACTAGCCCAACAACGTACCCCAGTAAAGTACTCAAAGAAAACAAAATTATTGTACACGGGAAGTAAACTCGTACAAACTCTTCCCTCGTGTAGAGTGCGCCTGGACATTGTGCAAGTACCGATCCAACCTCAGCGACGAAATCTATGTACGAGTTGAACGCCATGATTGGATAGCCGGTTAACAAACAAACACAAAAAACTCTTTCGCAAACCTGAATCAAAAACAAAATATACCGAACCAACAAATCACCAATCGAAGGGTCGCCAGGTTCTATTTGCGGTCTACGGTACTCGAAAAGCAGGACGCGCAGGTCTTCGTTCGAGTAAACACAAGTGTCACCGACTGGGAAACCCAGAAGACGCTTGGGATCCCTTGCCTTTTTCGTGGGTTCGGTGTGTCCTCGCTTCGGCTTGAGTCGGACTGCAGCGGAGGTACTCGTGGACAATCTGCACTCAACATGTTGCAGCGTGATGAGTCCTGTGACGTTTGTGTGGTATACAGACGACTTAAGACTTTTGGCACAGGGCACACCTGTGGGAGTTTATTGGTGGACTAGCACAGTGGCATAAAGCTGTCTGGGTAGAGTAGGCTTATTTGGCTTGTAGCTTCCACAGCAGTCCAGCTTTAGGTGAAGGGGGTCCCGCTCGCAGTAGGGAAAGTTCAGAGGAAGGAGTATAGGGCATCACCGTCCACGTCTTCGTATCCCAGTGCAAACAGGGTTAGGGACGTGTGCGGGCCTCTGGCAGCCAATATTCGTCGGTCTAGGCTCCATAAGTACTTCTCCAGGATTGGTAGACAGCTGCGTAGAGCGCGTGTCATGGAAGACGGCAAAGACGTGATAGCCATCTTGTTTGCGCCACTCGAGGGAGAGAGGGGTGAAATATGAGCGGGCCCAGAGTGACGACATCTTGTCGCGGCAGTGATAGTGCTATGGTAGCGGGAATATGGAATCCATGCATCTATCAATGACGTGTGCCTTTCCACCAAGGAACAAAAAGATCCCAAAGCTATTTGTTGTCCTGTCGTTCTTTTTGGGACAGCTTTCAAAAATTTTTGGGATTCCTCAATTCCACGGCTATTCAAATGTCTACGGCATTCCGTAGACATCTAATCTAAAAGCCTTTAGACGTCTACGGAGAAAAATTAGACGAATGAGCTCGTAAATATACAGGTAAGTCGATTTACTGAATGCATGGGATTTAAATTTGTTTGACATCGTCATAATCAACATCATCATTTATTATCCTTGGAGCTCTTTACTGGCATTCCACAGGAGAACGGTACTTTTTTTTTCAATCGCGCATTTTTGCACATATTTTTAACACAGTACAAGAAGGAATCGGTCGTATAAAGCAGAAAGTAAAGTGGTTATAGAGGCAGCCAATTTATGCCTGGCAGTTATGGTAACAATGTCGTTTGGTAGTAGGGTTCCGATCTTGATGGCCAAAGGTAAAGTTAAAATACTTCATGAAGTAGTAGACGAACAAAAAAAGGCCGAAACTTACAGGAGCGGTCGAAGCGGGGGAAGATCTGACACGGGGGTAAAAACAGCGATTCACAAAGAGGCATGTGATGGTGAAAGATACGGTGAAGGAGAGAAAGACGGGACACTCGGCGCCTTAATGAAAGTGTGTGAAGGTTAGCAGTTTCGCCCAATCCATGCAGGAAAGGAGTGGACGTAACTCAAGCCCCGACCGGGGCGCCCCGAGCGCAAACGTATAATTTTCGTCGGTAGGTCCTTTCTAGCCGCTGCACTCAGAATACGCTTCGTTCAAGTTTTGTTCCACGGAAAGAGCATGCGGTATTTGTAAGAACCTTCCATCCCGTCGTGATAATGAAGGACACACTAGACCCACGCAATTCGTCCCAATTGCTTCCCGATGAGCAGGCGGCGACAACAGGTGGCAGCGAACTATCAGAGAGCCTGAATTAGAGAATTTCCAACTGCCCGATCCGGGTCTTGTGGTTTATGGGCCGAGTTTGCAATACGACCTACAGGTGACTAACACGAGCGCCTCTGCCTTTCCGCCTGCTTTCCTTCTAGCCACGCGCTAACGCAGCGCATGAGCACTTGCGACCAACCTCTGATGGAGGTGTCCACCATTAAACTACAAACGCTACTCAGGGTTTCAGTTGGACCTTCTCTACAATCTAGGCTCTCTACGAACAATAGGCGACGGAGGCGACGCCGCCGGCGTGCTCCTTTTCTGTGGGCTTTTGAATTATGAGAAATCATAAACAATAAAGTGCAGAGCCTTGTTTTGGAGTGATTAAAGTCTTATAACTTGGTAAGATTGTCGAGGGCACCATACTGTAGAAGTGAATTAAAACATAGACCAAACTAATGTTAAGTATGCTAGTTTTTTTTTTTTTTACCTCTGTTGCAATTTTCATGTTTCGGTGAGAAAATCTGAGGGAACGGCGTTGTGCGTTTGCTACTATATTATTTATGTGAGACGTCTATGAAAGTTCAGATGTTAGACGAATACAGAAATATTTTAATGAACTGCAAAGAGTGAGAGGGGAGGCGTCAAGATGGTAAGAGTAAGGTTGAAGAAGAGCACAACGAGAAAACGCAAGGAATTTGCATTTCTTAAAATCTGCCATTAAGGCACTATTGAATACTTCTGCTTGCAAAGTATGGTGATCGCCGGGCAAGAGAATCGGCCTGTAAATTACGCAGTCATCTGCAAACAAACGAACTGACGAAGAGATGTGCTCATGAATATCATTAATGTAGATAAAAAGAGTAAGAGCCCGAGTACACTGCACTGAGGGACACCTGAGGTTACGGCGCACGAGGGGGTTTTAGATTTATTATTGGTGGTGTATTGAGTGTCGTTAGCAAAGGATTCACAAAAGTACGCTTTCCGGAATCAATTTTTTTTAAAATTAAAAATGAGGTTTTCATCTTTTGAAATGGTGATATACTAGAGTAAAGTACGTGTTCCATGAGCTTAGACGATACACTAGTTAGTGAGATAGGACGATAGCTTTTAATTAGGTAGCGGTCACCTGGTTTGAAAACAGGGGTTACGTTGCCAGTTTGCCATTACCTTGGAATTTCAGAAAGTCTAAGGTACTGGGAAAATATGTCACAGAAGAAAGCTGCGAATATGTGTTTTTGTTTTGTTTATTATAATCTTAGAATTGTTTTGGTCATCCCCTCGAGAAACTCCCGCATATTCAATGCTGATGGGCCCCATAGGAGTGTGCAAAAAACTTGCCCGAGACGGAAATGTTCATGAGAATTTCATCTGTAAAGACAGAACTAAATATATCATTAGGTGAAAGAGCATTATGGTGATCTAATAGATTATGTCCGCTGTCATCAATGAAATGTAGGGGGCGAGGTAGAAGGATTAACAATCTTCCAATATTTATTTGGCATGTTAATCAAAATGTTAGAGCGGTCTCGAGTATAGAATTTAAACTTGGCTTCATTTATAGCTGTTTCGTAATCCGTGATTATGTGATGCAGATAATACTCCCCCGTCAAATAGGTACTTGAAGTTTCTTTATATCAAGTGTTTAGTTTCGACGGTTAATCGATAGTCATTATATCGAAACCCTTTTGTAATCGATGTTTGACTGAAGAAGGCCAAGCCAAAGCTCTTTCAGAATAGTGGAAGGTAAAGTGAGCTAACAATGCTGAACAGTTTGTCCGCTTGTCGGTTCGCAACAAACTTTCGTTTCCTAAGTTGAAGGGGGTGGGGGGTCATGAAGAAAAAAGGGAAGGGTTTTATTCTTATAAAAAAAGCAAATGACGGAGGGAAAGGGAGAGTCAGAGGAATCAATTGAAGAATAGAGTGAGAAATTTAACGGTACAATGAATTAAAAAGATGCCAAATAAAATTTTCCAAACGTGGAGTCAAGGAAATCTGTCATATAAAAGGGACTTCAATGCAAGGATGAGCAGTGCCGCAAATGTTATATAGACTTCAGTGCTAGCTCACATACGGCACATTTATCCTGAGCCATACTCGTGCAGGAAGCTCCACCGATGAAGACTTCGTGGAGGTTTACCAGGATAGCATTTTCGATTTCGTCCTAAAAGATGGGTGGCGCAGAACATGCCTCCAAGGTCATCCACGTGTCTACAGTAGCGCTGCCGGTGCACCGTCCCTTAAGTGATTTATGCTGCCTGAACGCAGTCCTTTCTGATCTCGCACAAGGCCCGGTGTAGCGTCTCTCTCCCCGCAGTCTCGATTGAATAAAAAAGAGTCGTATCTGCCGTATGCAGTATTGATTGGGCCGCTCCGAAGGCCGGCCACGAAACTCGGGCACGGCTGCGGCACAAGGACGGTCGCTTCAACGGACGAGCGCCGTGCGTCAATAAAGCAGCGACGGAAAACCCCGCTTGCAGCGGACACGCTGAATAGCGGGAGGTCACTCAAGACCGCCCAGAAGACGAGGACTGCGCGCTTTTGTGTTTCCTAATGTCATATGGAGTACGAGTTTAGTTAAGGGAGATTGAGATCGTTCTCGGCTGCTGATTGGAGGTTGCGCCACATGGTGCGCGTAATGAACCAGTGATACATTTTTGACCCGTTCGCAAGTTCACAATCGAACAATACTTTGGTGAGACCGTCTCACCAACATACAAACAGCGACTTTGGTCTCGCAACCTTTGATGTGCGTGTTCTTAGTGTGCCTTCAATCACCGATCGATCTGAGCTTGAGTACGGCAGCAGAACAACTTGAGATTTGCAAACATGGAGGTAGGAAGATGAGGAGGCCACATATCGGCGCAAGACAGCCAAACGAGAAAATCGCGAGTGAAGCCGAAAGTTGAAGTCGTGGACCATAGGAACTCTGCCCCCCCCCCTTTCCAAGAGTTCCCAAGTCTGTCCACTAGCACCCAGGAGTGCCCAAGTTTGCCCAATAGCGTCTTTTGGTTTTGTTCGTTTTTGGTCATCGTTGGGGGCTATCGTTGGGGCTAACAAACGAAAGCATCCACCGGATTTATCTCTGGTGGCGTGATGTCGCCACCAGTAGCTTCCAACCTCAATGTTTGTAAACGAGGCACGGGCTGAAATAGCACACGATCACACTTTCATCTGGGGTTTGATTTCCCTTCACCATGGCACTTCGTTATTAGCATATGATGAAATTTGTTTCCTGCCTGTTAGCAGGCGACGTAAGGTGCTTTGGTCTTTTATTTCCATCTGCGAATGACGCTTCGTGGCAGACGAACCGCCTTCTTCGCTCGCGTATCGTCCTATAATCCTCTTCACGCTCCAACCAGCAGTGTTCCATCTCTTAATCTAACATGGTGAGGGTCTACAAAAGATATTTTCAGTGAAAGGAACAAAATCTGGTCAATTGCTTAAATCTGCATTACCAGCAATGCACTCCACCGTCACGGAGGAAGCTCATAAGCAGAATTATAGACTTCATGTACCTAAATGAATATAAATATTTTTTTTTGGAATGGAACAAATGTTTGGTGCCTGATAGGAACCCCACCATGAGTTGCAAGTTACCAGTTTTCACAAAACCGACTTCGTCGGAACTGTGAATCCGCGCATGCCTCGGAGCCGAGGATAGCTTTGGTTCACTGCTTATGGATAAGAGGTGTAACTTTAAATGTTTTTCCAGTGACTGATATTTTCTCACGGTTTTTACTTTTAGCGTCACAAGACATCAGTGTGTATAGCCCACTGCTGAAGAACGGAAAGATTTATCAAATTATTTTTTTACTCGAGTCCCGGGTGCGGCAGGATTACGTTACACAAGCTCGCGTGCACACTTACTGCCTTTAATTTGAATGCAGAGCGCCCCGCCGTCACGTTGAGGTCTCGGTCACCTGGGGAATTCGTGTCATGGGCCTCTGAAAATTGGGCTACTGAAAGCGGGGCAAAAAGGGCGGGGAGACTGGGCTTTTGGCATCGGGTCCTTTCGGGCCCTCTCTACGAGCTTCCGTCTGCTTGTCGATCTGGGCAAGTCGAAGATCCACTCACATGGACTTCATGCACAGGGCGGAGACCTTGTCTCATTGCTGGTATTGCTCAAGACAAGCTGGAAGACAATGACTGTTCCTCCTGTAACGTCACCACTAGCGGATACACACAGCGCCACCTAGCTAGCGTGCGCGTCGACGCGAGCTGATCTTGTACACTCTAAGAAGTGCCTGCGCGTCTACTTACCCGCAGAGCACTCGAAGAGCTAATCTCTTCGATCTACGAAATCAGCAAGCGAATGATGAGGCGGAACATTTGTTTAGACCTCTAAAGTTAGTCTGCGTTGTGGCGTTACGCAATGCAAGCATGACGCTTTGCATTGCGCAGCGCCACAGAGCAGACTTGATTTTTAGGTCTAAACGGATGTTCCGCCTCATCATTTGTTTAGCTGATTTAGCAGATCGAAGAGATTGGCTCTTAGAGTGTTTTGCGGGTAAGTAGACTAGCGGGCATTTCTTAGAGTGTAGCGTATTACAACGAGCGCAATGCTAGCAAGTGGCAACGCCAACACTAACGCATGCCGCTTTGCCGCCTACTCTCTTTAAACTTCAGAGTGTTTAAACACTCCGCAGGCGTAGACCTTGTGTTTTATGGTAGCTGGCAGGAGCGTCCTGTATCCGATTGCACTTGGGTTTGCAATGAGCTTTGATTGTTCATGTGTAGCCAGAGCACGACGAAAGGCAAAGAGTGCATGCTGGAGGCCGGGAATCAGAAAGAGACACCGTGCCGTTCTCACCTTTTTAGTGCCCATACTGCTTCATACTTAGTGTACAAAGCTATCAACGCTGACGGCGCGAGCTCTCGCAATGATCTTGCTTTAGATGCACGGTCGGGAGGCACAGATCTCGAGGTGGCGCGCGTTGGAATCTGGATAAGCAGACTGTCTTTTGTGTGATGCGTAAGCATTGTGACCCCGGCTTTAAGCTACAGCCAGAATGAATGTATACATAATTAAAAAGACAGTCTGAAGACACTCTCTCAGGCGTGTTTATTCCAGGTATGGCGGTCCTGTCACATTGTTCATAAACAAATTGTTTGCATGAATGTTTTAAGCCCGAAGTAAATATACTTGAAACATACTTGAGGCGTTTCCGCAAATTCTTTCAATACGGCGTTTGTATGATGTATGAGCAAAGTTACTGCGGCGCTTTGATCTAAAATGACTGCTTCTAAGTCATCGCAGAAAGATAAAACAGAAGGCGCCAAAGTGTGATTTGAATAGTTAACTTAATTTGAGGAGTGCTTTTGCTTGAGCACGTCTCCAATTTTGACATTCTGGCGAAAAACTTATCAGCTTTTGCCGTCATCGCTTTATCATTACCAGTTCTCCGCGCCATTTACATTATCAAGTATGTCTGAATAAAATGCCACTAATAGGCCTGAAATGTGCGATACAACACTTTTTGCACTTCCATTAAATACCGCTTAGAATTATTCCTTGACATTCACAGCCTAGGTAACACGTGCTAGCTTCTATCTCCACTCAAAGAAAGTCGCAGGAAAGAAAAAATTCAGAAAAACGAGCATCGTTTACCGTGTAAACTCACAGCTATAGAACAAGCGGTCACGTGATCTGGAACCAATTATATGTCGCCTACGTCATAGCTTTTTCTACTGGGTGATTCAAGTTGAGGCTATGCTCTTTAAATCGACCGCAAAATTCGGTTTCTTACCCTATCGCGCTACAATTTTGTGCAGCGTTGCCCACAGATGGTGCATTGTTTTTTGTAAAATTTGCAAAGAGCGAACTTATTTGAGGAAAAAGTAAAGAAAGAAAAAGGCTTAGCTCCTATGGAAATGCGGCGACGCCACCGGTCTTCAAAGAACACGGCGCCGTTTCGCACGGGAGACAAGAGATGGCGCAAGCGGTCGCGACGCCAACTGCCGCTAACGAACGAGCATACGTCGCCGAGAGCCGGCGTTTTTAGCAGACAAGGAACTGCAGTTCCTTGTTGTTACCGCGCCTGTTTTTGTTTCTGCGACTGTCGCCGCCTGCGGAACGCGCTCCGCTTTTGAGTCGAAAGAATCGTCTGCTAAAAGCGCCGGCTCTCGGCGCCGTATGCTCGTTCGTTGGCGGCGTTCGTCGCGCCATCTCTTGTCTCCCGTGCGAAACGGCGCCATGTTGTGTGAAGACCCGTGGCGTCGCTGCGTTTCCATTGGAGCTAAGCCTTTTCTTTCTTTACTTTTTCCTCAGGCAAGTTCGCTCTTTGCAAAGTTTACAAAAAAAAATGCACCATCTCTGGGCAACGTTGCACAAAGTCGTAGCGCGATAGGTTAAGAAACCGAATTTTGCGGTCGATTTAAAGAGCATGGTTTCCCCTTGAATCACCCAGTATAATGACAAAGTTTGTCAGATCGCTACGAGAGACGGCCGCCGAAATTGAAAATGTAGAACGGCAGCCAACGGACGAAGGGGGGGGGAGAGGAGAGCCAGGTGACGGGCGCCCCGCTGCGGCGAGACGCAGAAACAGACTTCTCCCGAGCGATGGAATGTCCCCTCGTCGTCCTCGCGTTCCTCGCTAACGCTTTTTTTCCTCTTCGGTTTTGAAAACCATGTTTCGGGTCCTCCCTACTGCAAAGGCTGTGTGCTGAATACCAGGTTCGTCGAGAAATGCTCTCTGCTACCAGATCCTCGCGCTTCAAATCTGCGACCGGGCAGTCTATGGCTCCGTCGTCGAACTGCCAGGCTTTATGAGTATAGACGAGGCTTTGCCCACGTTTATCATAGCCACGCGCTGGGGTTGGCAAAGCACAGGTTCGAGCCCATGACCCTTCGGTTGGGAGCCAGACACGCTACTGACATAGGCCACGCAAGGCAAGCTTGTGGGACTCAAGAGAAGGCGATGCGAACGTTCCCCGATAACGCTATTGCATTCCACTCTTAAAGGCAAAGCTTAAGCGTCCTCCAGATGTTTTTAGACCCCCGGCTTCACTTCCAAGCGATAGCAGATGTGGCGTCACCCCACAGGAGGGTGGGTAAAATTTTGAGTGTTGTATTTTGGCATCACCATCATTTCCGTTTTGATAATAGTTATTTTGAATTTAGAGATAATAAATAGCATGCTGGGGAGATTAAAACCTGTGTATTCCAAAAGGGAGCTTAGTCTGGGTAGCTCAAACAACTGTCGGAGTTCCCCCTTAATATATTTTCCAGTAAAAGAAAATTGATGCCTTCACCAAATAGCTTCTTCAAACAGGTGCAGGGAGCGTCCAAAGTGCCGCAGATTTACGTCACTCCGAAACAGAACGCGAGATGAGGAAAGGGTGGAGGGGCGACGTTACGGAGGCGGAAAAACGTCAAAGTAGGCATAATTAACGCGAAGCTCATTTGTTCCTCCAGCGTCGCGTAATTAGAAGAGATTTCGGTTGGGAGAGCGCGAGACGCTCGAGGAAACAGCGCTGCTGCCGCCGCCGCCATCGGCGGTTACGAAAATCCTCCGCCATGTCCATTTTGATCGCTCATCCCCGGCTTATACACGCGACAGTTCCTCGCTTCGTGTACTTTGCATTAGGATTACCTATTTTATGTTTCGATCAGTTTTCTTTTAACTTATTTTGTCTGCTACACCTATGAAAAGTGATTACAACTTGATACAATAGAAGAAGCTAAGGGAGTTGATGTTTATAATAAAGCTGAAGCACAGTAATTGTTGCATTTGTTACATGTTCCTTTATGTATCTTATCAGATATAAATATAGCACAAAGCTTTTTTTGCAGAATCTAGCGAAAACATTTATTGGCGCACGTTATATCTTTATTTAATAATTTAACCTCATGTTAAGGGTACCGTGTTTGCTCGATTAATAGCCGCACTCTTTATGAAGAAAACTTGAGGGCTCTCTTTACCACGGAGCACGCGGATTGCCAATCACCGAGATCGACAACATGATTCCAGCGGTTTACCGGACAGAGATAACGTCTTCGTGCGAAGGTAGCATCTGTGAAGATTGCATTTGTACTGAGAATCGTATTCTTGATCTGGTTATTCGCTATGTTATTTATGCGCAACGCGATGATTGGCTGTATATGTGTTCTGCGGGAAAGTTGACGCACGGGTGTTGTATGTTGGGCGAGTTGGTAGGATGACATGGTGAACACAACAGCGCACAAAAGTTCTGTTCGCCTTGACGCTAGGGCCATGTTCATAAATAGAGTGTCTATTACTCGAGTAAATACGGTACATTACGGTGGGGATCATCGCACAAAAAGATGATTATTAAACCAACTATGGGTGCTGGTATACTTGGTTTCAGCATAAGTGCCTGCGCACCCGACGCCCCGCGCTAATTGGAAAAATGGAACAACGTGAAACACGCAAGTCCCTAGGCGTTTATTGTTTTCGATTGGTCCAGCGAGAATAGAACACGTAAAGAAGCATGACAAACACCATGATGGGGCGATTTAAACGTTGTCTGATTTGTCCCATGAGCTAGTAGCGTTGTTTGTGTCTGGACTTAAGGTGCAACGAAGTATAGTAATATGTTTTAAAAGAACATCATAGCCAATTGCAACAACAGAAAGCAGGAAGTTAGGTGGTTGGAGTCATGTAATATCTGCGAGGTATAAATGAGACGTCGAATATGTGAGCGTGAAAGCCTGGTATGACTACCTTCGAAATGTGATCGAGACGATCTGAGAGATACGATTGTTCAAATATTCGTTTATGGCAGAGAAATAGGTTATGATGATAAAGCTTGTAGAATAAACACAGCCAAGCATTTTTAGAGCGGAGAGGCAAACCAGGTAATGCCAATAATGAATGAAACCTGAGTCCTTCGCTTCGACGTGCTACATATCCTTTCTTGGACGGAAAACTCCCAAGATATTCAGATACGAGCATATACGCACTAAGCAATACATAACGATATCCTACCAAAGCAAACAGGAAGATGTTATTCACGAAATTTAGCCTCTTTTTTTTAGCTTTTGTTTATCGTGCAGGGTAAAAACCGTTAGCACCAGCACATTTGGCACTCCTCGCAAAATTCAGATTCCAAACGTACATAACTGAAACTGCTCACGCGTCAACGTCGTTTCGCAAGAATATTTTTTTCTCTAATAATTTAGAAGTAAACTCGGAGATGAAAAATATTTAATATAAAGCAATAACAACGGCTGTGCATTTTCTTTGCCCAATACCAGCCTGTTTTTCGTCTGCTCACTGGTTTGCGCATAGAGTTATTATAATGTACGCTAGAGGTTCAACTGGCGCTAGTGTTTATGCGACTTCCGGGAGGCAAATTGAAGCAGACAGCAACCAGTCTACATTTGCGGTGCTCCTGTGCATTCCTATGGGAAAACGCGCGTGCATTTTGTCTCTTCGCCGGAAAATAACATGAATAACTTTCGTTCTTTCGGTTGTACCGGATAGTATGTACCTTTATTAATATTGTGAAAGTATAATTGTTTTAGTTACATCATTTGTTTTACCACTGAAAGTTGTTAAACTTCGCTATATTCCAGGCCCAAACCTCTGTTCCATTAATCAAAATATTCTGGCGGGCTAGTAGACCGATCTCACCGGGCGTCCGGCGCATGCGTGACGCCACCATAACTTTAGTTCACAGGAGGCAAACGGCAGTGCACGCGAGGGCTCGTGCCATCTAGTGCTCCACACGTGCAGAGCTCCAGCGAGGTTGTCGCACGTGCAGAAAGACTAAAGTTCCCTTGATGCATTGCGGCAGCGGTGGCGTAGTCAAACTGGCCGGTGAGATCGGTCTGTTGGTTATACATACTAAATTACAAATAGCGCTAGGACAAGGACAGACGAAGAAGTGGACAGGACAGGCGCTAACTCACAACTGATCTGTTTTATATACAACGATAAACCCTTCAAAATATTATCGTATATAGTTCAAATTCATTAGCTTTGTTTAATTTTTAATAATTTCGTTTTGGTCTACTGTACTTTAGTCTTTTTAGTCTGACAACCTTCTTAGAGCGCCCCGGCTAAAAATAAAATCATTTCTTCTTTTTTCAACACCAGCCACTTCCTTCACCTTCTTCTTTATCGTTGTATATAAAACCGTCAGTTGTGAGTTAGCGCCTGTCCTGTCCACTTCTTCGTCTGTCCTTGTCTTAGCGCTATTTGTAATTTACTATGTTTCATGGCAGGTATGCGAAAACGAGCGACGATTCTAAGCACAATAACGAGCGAAAGGAATGTAGAGTGTGTTCAAAGTTCGCTAGCATTCCGATTGCGCGTATATATTGTTAATATGCCCGTCCTGTTACTAAATTAAATGGACTCCCTCGTGCATCTTTACGATTAATTTAAAAAAAACATTCGAACGTAAAAAATAACGTACGTGGGCTACGAAAGGTGTGTGGTTTTATTATTTTTATGTCGGGCAGTTTTTATCGGGCACCTGTTCTCTGGCTTCTCCCTATCTGCAAAGATTTGGAGCGTGCTGGTGATGATTTGAACCCAAAACAAGCATCTTCGCACATATTCATGAGCAGAAAGAATAGAGAAGTACTTGTTTATTGCAAATCGAACTATATTACGTGGCTTTCAATCTATTTTGATCGTCTGCATGCACAAGGAATGACTTATTCAGTGTCACTGCGTAGTTCCTGCCGTCTCTCTTGGTTTCCAGATGTCCCTCGTTCGTTTGGCACGTAAATCCCCCATGCTGGAAAGCGCCGACGCCGTGTTCGCGCTAACAGTGTCCGACAGTGAACATAAATACATGTACGAAGCGGTTTTAGCATAGATTTTCATGCCATGAATTTCAAATAAAAACGCCGTAACTGACCAATTATTTCGTCTGCGTGACTGAGAAATGTTCTAATGTGCCTAGTACGTACGAATTATTCGTGATATTTGCTCTTAAAATCGAGCGCAGAGAGAAAATGCACTCGCTTTTCCCCATAGAAATGCATTACCGGAAGTCAATTTCCGACTGGTTGCTGTCTGCTTCAATTTGCAGCAGCACACTAGCGCCAGTTGAACCTCTAGCGTACTTTATAATAATTTTATGGGTTTGCGAGCCCGCTCCCGGGTGGCTTGCTAAACGCGAAAACGCCGAGAGCACCCAGTGTTGGCTGACAACGACATATGAACGTTACGGCCTCACCGGTTACCTATCGCTCAATGGGTCTAATAGGCCTATAACACATTTTGCGACGCAGATTGCGACAGTTCGAGGCGTCTTTATTTAATTACATGTCGCAGCGTTTAAGTAAAAAATACCGGTCTTTAATCGCAATTAGGGAATCATCCAGGTCCCTCTGATCTTAAACCGATCCCGCAATGGATGCATCTAGCCACTACCTCCAGCATTGAGGAACCGAATGATGCGAGCGAACCCGCATCGCGTTTAATGTTCCGCAGATTATCGAGGCGACTCCAATCAGAGGAGAGAGTGAGGGACAGCGAGCGAATGCGACCTGCAAAGAGTGGCGGATTTTAAACTCCGGTCCCGCATCGCAAATCCCCACCGGGCTCCCATAGAAATCCGCGGGGCTCCCTTAAAGTTTACCGGATCCCCGAGAAAGAAAGGAACCGGGCTTTGTCTCGGCGGTGGATTCCGTCGAGCTCCGTCGAATGCGGGTCCCCGGTCCTAAACCCTACTCCCGTGCTCTCCGCCTTTAGCCCGTTTGAGCTTACGATGAACCGCTGCGGATTCTCGAACATTTCCATCCAGTCCAGCGTCGTAAGCGTGGCACGTGATTACGCGGCCCTCGGATCGCCTCACCCTTCCCTAGGTCACGTGATACTCGTACGATTTCGGCATGCCTTCGACAGCTAATTCTTTCCTCTGCGCTCCATAGTAAGAAACAAACCACCTTCGTACACTCTAAGAAATGCCTGCTCGTCTACTTACCCGCAAAACACTCGAAGTGCCAATCTCTGCTCTCTACGAAATCAGGTCACCGAATGATGAGGCGGAACATCCGTTTAGACCTCAAAATGAAGTCTGCGCTGTGGCATTAAGCAATGCAAGCAAGACGCTTTGCATTGCGTAATGTCACAGTGCAGACTTCATTTTTAGGTCTAAACGGATGTTCGCATCATCATTCGGTGACCTGATTTCGCAGAGAGCAGAGATCGGCTCTTCGAGTGTTTTACGAGTAAGTGGACGCGCAGGCCTTTCTTATAGCGTATGCGGAGAGCACGTCGTCTGCTTCTTGCTTAGGAGTTCTGGTGACGTCAAAGGACGCCGAGCTTTTATTGGCTGATTGAAAAACAAATATAGTGGGTAGACCCAGAGCTCTGGGTAGACCTCAGTGCTAGATGCCTTGTGGTCTACTCACTATTTTTTTTCAATTAGCCAATCAGAGCTCGGCGTCCTCTGACGTCACCACAACTCCTGAGCAAGAAGCGGACGACTTGCTCTTCGCATAGATCCAGTTTCGCTTTCCGACGAATCGCGGCGGAAACAACGACCCAGGCCCGCCTGTCCAACGTAGCGAACATGTAACGTGGCTGTATACGCGCCCCGCATATCGCGGCTCCAATCCCGTAGGTCATGTGACTCTCACTCGACGCGGGATTGGCTCGCATTACCCGTAGCGTCTTCGGCGCTTCACCAAATGGTGAGATGGAGTGTATATAATATCCGCAGGGAGCGTGCTGGCGGCGGGAAGATAAAGGCCCTCCCCAATCTCGGGGAGGAAAGAGACTGTAAGTGCGTCTGCGGTGGGCGACCTGGGAGGCGACCTCCATTTGAAAATCGGCGCTGTAAAATCCGTCGGTTTTGGGAAGGGCTACGCCAGATTTAATTATCGCTTAATCCGGGTTTCATTAAGATTAGTCCGTATCCGCAGCGGTCCGGTGACGCGGATGTCTAAAACTGCCACCTACGCCGATAATACGTCCTGCAAAAGTTCGTCTGTAGGAACTGTCCGAAGCTTGTTTCCCCGTATGACGGTCACATTGATTATGCAAAAACTGTCTGCAGGAATATTCGATGCAAACAGACATGCGTACGAAGCGAAAGTGCTCCGAACATGCGTCACGCGCGTCCACAGATATGAGGGAGTTTTAGAGAACCGTTTTTGCACATACGGTATAAGGGACGATGGGCCCTCCGGTACCCACTGCGCATATGGGAGTCTTCTGTGGTGGCGCATGCGCAGTTCTTACTGGAGGGCCCATCTTCCCCGCATCGGATGTGCAAAACCGGTTCCCCCAAACTCCTTATTCTGGCATTGTGTCCGCAGCGAACACTATTTTGTGGCATTTATGAGCGGTGCTTCTCTACGCAATATTGTCCCGTGTTGCGCGACGTATCTCTAAAAAATAAACCATTTTTGTTTGTTCTTTTACAACAGGAATAAATGAAACACCGTCGCTTAGTCCCCGCCCAAACTGTAGGTAGCACCATTCTACAGGGGTTCGGACCAGATGGCAAATTTCAGATCTCGCCGCACTTAAATCCGAAGTTAGTCCGTATAATATAAAAAGGTTAAAGCAGCGCAAAAAACAACGGGCAGGGTAAAGGAGGACACAGACAGACCCTGTCCGTTGTTTTTTGCGCTGTTTTGACCTTTTAAGTATGTCATACCAACTCGCCCAGGCTTCAACTTTAGTATAATATTAATAAAGTTTGAACCGAAAAGTGGTCCTCGTTTCTGGACGCTAATGACATCCATCTTTATGTATTCGGAGGTTTCTTCGGCCGTAATTGTCCGATTACAAAGTTTCAAATATAGCTTATATATATTAGATCAGAGAGCAGCAACCTTTGAAACTTTGCATCTGGTCCGGACCTATAGCTCTATATTTGGGCGAAGACTGAGCGTACGGGAGTGCCTGGTTTATATTTGCATAAAAAAAATAATACTGTTTTCTTTTTTCTTTTTTTTTTTGGGGGGGGGGGTGGGCATGTAGTTAGCAGAAGGCTATACACCTTTCCAACGCTTCACACCAAAGCGAAAAACACCCATTGGTTGTGGACGCATACGCGGCGTTTGGTCAAACGCGCGCTGGTTTGTAAATGGAGCGCTGTTCTGTGCCAAGCCCAAGTTCGTCCGGTTCTTTTGCAGGGGTGACGGTGACGTCAGATCAACGCCGAGCTCTGATTGGCTCCGATTGGAAGGACAGTGGGTAGACCTCGAGGCAGGTTGCTTTGACGGCTATCCACTGCCTTTCAATCAGGGCCAATCAGAGCTCCACCTTTCTAACGTCAGTACAACCCCTGCAAAAGAAGTGGACAAACTTGCGCACAGCACCGTAGAGAAAAACATTGTATCGTATCGCTAAGCCACGAGCAGTGCAGCGCCCAACGGTATCACAACGTCATAATAGGGAGTTTTAGCGAGTCGTTTTTCAAGCACACGGTTCCGAAATCACGAACGGTACAGCTGGTCCGTTCCGTGAAACCGTACGTAAAATTTGACATACTTTAGCGAATCGTGAAAGTTGCGCGACCGTGTAAACGATGATGATGATAGTGCTTAACGGTGGCGCCATCTTCTAGTGAGCATGTGAAACATTCTGCAACGTGTAGATCCGTGGCGGACACCGTGGTGGCGGCTCGTGTTTCCGGCGTACGACTGATGTAAACAAGACGGCCGATGCAACATTTGCCGGTCGGAATTTCAAGAACTGCGAAGCTAGATAAAGTAAAAAGTATCTAAACGACCGTAAAGGTATGTGGTGTGTCTCCGTCATCCCGAACTTGAACGATCGTTCCCGTTGTGTGCCGTCGAACCAAAAATCATTTCGTCTGCTCGCGGTCGCCACGGCAGCTAGTCTGCCCGCAGATCGCGAAAATTTACTAGCATGTGTAGTTTACAGCATTCACGGTCGCTTACCATTGTGAGCAGTCCTCGATATGATTTGGTTCAACCTCTCAAATGAAGCAGACTAACAGGACGGCAAATCTCCTCCCGCTGTCCTAAGCCTAACGCTCGGCTGGGTCGGCGAAGGCAGTCGCCGAACCGACCGCCATCTTTGTTTTTACCCGAGTCGTGAACGGTGTTGCCTGCGTTGCGGTGACGACTCCAGCGGCCGGAATGGGAGAAACGAACGAGAAGAGCCTCCCGACGTCCCGAACGACTCGCACGCGCATGCGCAGTGGCGTCGCCGATGCGTTGGAGGGCGAACCGTTCGTGTGGAAACGACCTGCTAAAACTCCCTAATATATAGAAAAAGAACCGTTTTCAAAGGTACGCGCCATCGACCGTGGCGCATACTTTGTTATACCACAAAAAGTGGTATAATAATTTGAAGTAACCAAAATACTCTCCAAATTGTCAAATAGGCCAAATTAAAGTCAAGTGGGTCAATGTAACCCAAAGTAATCAAAAGTAATCATAATGTCAATTATGTTCATAATAAATCGATTGGTCGAATATTAGCTCAAGGTTAATTAGGCCGAATTAAAGTCTACGGTGTGAAAAGTAGCTTGAAGTAATCTAAATAGTATTAATAACGTAAATTTGGCTCATAATAAGTCAACTGGTTGTATAAGAACTCGAAGTAATGAAGACGGTCACCAAAATGTGGATTAGGTCTAATTAATGTTTTTTCGGTCAATAGTTACTCAAGCTGAAAATAATCAAAATAATCATGATAATGTCATTTAAGAGAATAATAAATCCATTCGTTTATTAATACCTCAAAAAAAGAAAAAAATATAAAATGTAAATTAGGCCGAACAGAACTACATCGGGCCAATAGTAACTCCAAGTAATAAAAAGAGTAACCAGATGTGACTCATGCTCATAATAAATCAGTCTATTATTTGATCAAAGTGATGTCAAGAGTAATCATGATGCCAATTCGGTATATTTAAACTCCATGGGTCAATCGTAAGTCGAAGTAATAAAAAAGTGATCAGAAGAAATCACTTGGTTGTATAAAATTATTTTTATTTTTTTTATTTGTTGCCTACATTTCGCCCTGGAGGCATTATTGTAGGGGTGTAACTTACATGTAAACACAACAAATACACAAATGGAGATGCAAAAAATATCAATACATGGTGACATCTGCTACAAATAATACAATGCGCAATCACACACACACACAAATAAAAATTGAACACAACATACACGTATCTACCGTAAGCTGCTAACATCAGCACAATGCAAAACAATATATCAGTCATGGATCATTCTCGTGTAAGTAACGACTTAAAAGACAATCAAATGTTTCATCCGAAGCCGCAACCACAGCTTCGGGGAGCCTATTCCACTGATTCATTGTTCGTGAGAAAAATGACGATCGAAAAACAGATGTGCGGTATGATATTTCCCGTATTTTCCTCGAGTGATCTAATCTCCAGGAAGTAAAAGTAAGTGGTTTTAGGTAGATGTTCTTATCAATGCCGGTACGTTCACGAACCACTTTATTCAGAAAAGAGTACCTTGATAACCTCCGGCGAAGTTCGAGCGAGTCCCATGACAAGGATTTTTTTAATGCCATGACACTGGTATGAAAATGATAAGAGTTAGTAACAAAACGAACAGAGCGATTTTAGATGGCCTCAAGTTTATTAATTAAGGTTTTAGTGTCGGAACCCCAGACAACAGCGGCATATTCTAAGAGGGAACGTACGTTAGAAATGTATAGTATTTCTTTGACATCCCGAGGCGCGTGTTTAAAGTTTCTTTTTATAAAGTTAAGTGCACGTCTTGCTTTCATCGTTATAAAGTAGACATGACTACTCCACGTTAGGTTAGATGAAAAAATGACACCCAAATACTTCACATCCTTCGCCAAGGTAATCTGATTTGCATCTAGATAGTAATCAGTCTCTATGTTTAGACGCTTTCTGCCAAAGCGCATTCAACTGCATTTTGCAAAATTCAGTTTCATTTTCCATTTGTTGCACCATGTGAGTATTTGCTCAAGATCAGTTTGTAAAGCGGCAGCATCGTCCTGGTTATTTATGTCCCTGTATAACACACAATCATCTGCATATAATCTTATTTTGGATGTAGTTCCGAAGCCTATATCATTTATATAAGTTAAAAACAGAAGCGGACCAAGCACGGATCCTTGGGGAACACCCGACGTTACGGAAACAAAGCAAGATTCTTAGCCATTAATTAACGTTCACTAAGCTAAAAGTAATATTGATTGAGGGTTATGTCAATTAGACTCATATAAACTCAAATAGGTATAGTCACTCAAAGTACTCGATATGTCAATAATGGTGATATAAACTCAGTTGTGTGACTAATATATTGGCAAAAGATAAAAGTAACCACTAAGTTATTTGACTTAATTGAAAGTCACTTGTGTGAATATAGTAACCAGGGGTAATGAAAGGAGTGATTGAAATCTTAAATAAACTTTATTGTGGTCGCATTTGTCCGGAGCAAACGACTAAGTAAATATTTGCTTTAAAAAGTTATTTATGTCAATAATACATACTGTATATAACCAAAAAGTAATCAGAAAGTAAAATGTGCTTCTACCAAGTCATATTTTTGTCAATAATTTCTTAAAGTAACCGAGAGTAATCAAAATGTTCGTTGAACTTTTATTAAGTAAATTGTGTTATGAATCGTTCAAAGTAATTAGAAGTGGAAGCCATACGTTCACTAAGCTTTAAATAAAGTCAGATGCGTCAATAATAGTGAGAAGTAATCAAAAGAGTAATCAAACACTGAAATTGCACTTATATGACCTGAATTGTATCCCTATTTCGAAATAATAAGAAAGAGTAAGCAAAACGTCAATTCAGCTAAATTAAAGTCAAGGGCGTCAATAATAACTCGAGGTTACCGCAAAATTAATCAACGTTTCAATTAAGCTTCGCTAATCAATAGCAGCTCTAAGTAATCGAAATGTCGAGGAAAATACCAGTTGTCCCCATCAAAATGAAATTCTGTAAACAATTACTCTAAGTTCTCAAAAATGTGAGCGAAACGCGACCACAGAAGACAAGTAGGTACATGTATCTATTGCGGTTTAAATTGAATGACGCGGGAACTAAATTGAGCAGCACCGGGATTAACGTGGATGGCGCTCTGATTAAGCTGGATGGCACTCGGATTAAACTGAGAGTCGTTCGGATTACAAGAAGCGGGAGAATCCGTAGTAGCTGCTGTGCCGTGGTATTCGTCCAGGACGTTTTTAGGCACGCACTCTGGGCATTTATTGGACCCAAAGGCTGCGTCAGGCGTGAACTCGGCTCAGCTCGTATCAAGAACGAGTGCTACGTCAAGTTCAGAGGGCACTCGCATACAATCCCATGCTCCGTGGCCGAGATATGGCGAGAGCCATCGTTGCCCGATGGGGTTTTCAAAAGGATCTACAGTATAGAGTAGGGCGGTATGACTGCTAAGCTACATATAATAATAATTAAAGTTGCACATATTATGCATACATTCTAAGAAATGCCTGCGCATCTGCTTACCCACAAAACAGTCAAAGAGCCAATCTCTGCTCTCTACGAAATCAGTTCAGCGGATGATGAGGCGGAATATCCGTTTAGACCGAAAAATGAAGTCTGCACTGAGGCATTATGCAATGCAAAGCGTCATGCTTGCATTGCGTAATACCGCAGCGACTTAATTTCGAGGTCGAGACAGATGTTCCGCCTCATCATTCGCTGATCTGAATTCGTAGATTGCAGAGATTGGCTCTTCGAGTGTTTTTCGGGTAAGTAAACGCGCACGCATTTCTTAGAGTGTGCGCTTAGAACAATTCGTATCCTCGTACTTGCGGAGCATGCTGAAATGCAATTGCTGCAATCCACGGAAGATGCTAACAAATGCCGGGATGAGAGAAAAGTGGTTTGGCTAGGAAACCTTACCTCCGCGCATCGAGAATGCGCAGTAAAATGTCGTGCCTAATGTTCTCCCTCAGCACGTGCAATTGTGCAATGCGCTAATTCGAGCTGGTCGAGCTTTGGAACAACAGTTCAGTTTCTACTTCCTGCATGCACGTGCGAGGGATGCTCTCGGAGTAACTACGTCTAGGCAAAGAAGAGGCAAAACAACAAAAATAAGACAACAACGCGACATAAGTAAGTAAGGTTAGTGAAAAGGCAAGGAAAAGCCGATTACTAGTATCACACGTACGTAAACGAGCACGCACGCAGCTACGGCCACATACGCGCTCGCGCGCGCGCGCGGAAACACGTTTGAAAACACATACATGTTTGAGCGATGTCCCACCCAAACAGGGTTACTCGTACAAAAACAAAATATTGAAACTCCAAAATTAAGCGACAAAAAACGGCAGAAGCGAAAAGCGGCTCCCTCCAGCGGGTTGGAGAGACATCTCTAAGCGAAACTAGCTAAGATAAAACAACAGAACGGGACCTAACCTTACACGTAGCCAAAATACTGCGTTGCACTTAATTCGTTCCACTGCAGCCGACGATCATCGCGAGCAAATCAAGCGTCGCGAAAGGTCATGGCACTCGCCGTCTTTGTGCCTTTCATGTAACCGGGTAAACCAAGCAGGCGCACTGATAGGCTGGCTATGCTTTACAACATCCGTAAATTGCAATAGCACGTTTGTATTTTAAGCCTCATGGCTGTATTTCTGCGTTATAAACGGCCCGGGCTGGCAAACTCTGGCAAGCGCTCGGATAGCAGCCAGTGGAGAGCACGTGACATCCGGTGTCATTGTGACGTAACGTGTCTCGGTAGGAGCAAAGCAGCGGCGCGAGGCTGACGTCAACAAGACGATTGGCCAGCGGGTCATCTGGTTGCCGCCATGTCTCTGCTCGTGCGGGCAAGTACGTGCAATTCCAAGCTTGCCAAAGCTACGTTCAAGCGCACGCTGCACGCCGTCGCAAGCGTGGGGCGCCAGTGACGCTATACAGTTTTAGGCGAGACACGCATCGTCACTACCTGCCAATGTTCCTAGACAGACACTACATTACATTACAAGGTGCAATTTGCTAATCATTTAATTCGTTTTAAAATTTCCTTTTGGTGTCTTTTTCAACGAGAGATTGGGGTGTTGACGGCCCTAGATTATGGGAAAAAATTCTGCATTTCATCAAATAAATACTGAATAGCATTGAGTATAAACGAAGAGCAATGTTAAATGCCAAGAGTGGGTCGGGAACTAAAGCATTAAACGAAACGAAAAGAGGTGCCGTGAAAAGCAAAGAGAAAGTATGAAAAAAAAAGAAAGAGAGAAAGAAAGGAGGAAAGAAAGAAAGAAGAAAAACGGCTTCGTTCTACACCCTAAAAGTCAACAAAAGCCAACGCCGGGGGCTTCGGTTCCCTCCTCCGAGTCGAAAACTGCCCTGCGGGTTTTTGAAGGACCCTCGCCGAGGCACTCGTAGCCGCTCAGACCGGAAGGGGCTGTCCGTCAGCTGGCGTCTCAAAATGGCGGCTTCCGAGGGGGCTTCCTCCTCTTCTTCACCCGATCTATTCCCTTCGCTTTCCTTCGCCTATCGCGGGTGGGCTGGAAACCTCTCGAAAGCTAAGTCCACCATCCATCACTCCTGGGGTTAGTATAGGGTGGCCCCTGGGGTGCAGAAATCTGTTATCCGATGTGCTGGCGGCCCCAGCAGCACTCGCGTGTCTCGGAACCGTATTTTGGATACGTTCGAGGCGTCTGCGGAAGCAATCATGGTTTATAAGCCGCCCCCGAATGCAAATATATCTGCCCCTGTAACGCTTATTCTGCGGTCAGACGCATCATACAGTTTGCAGGCGCTGTCTAAGAAGTGTTTATTTCTTCTGTGATGACCTTGTCAATTCGGTTATACAAACAGACATGTTCTATGCGTAAAAGCATCCTGTGGTTTTGTGAAGTATGGGCTGCGCAACTGCACGTTTAACAACATGCGAGTCTAAAGAACAATTAAATGGGAACTGAGGGAATCTATCCAGCCACTACAGAAGTTCAGCTTCAGCCATTCTGGAGCTTCGTGTCACTCCTGCCAGTTATAGAAACCTTTCTTCTGAAACCGCGCAAAACGGTTTTCCTTCCTTCAGAAATGGGAAACCTTGTCGCCTGAGGTTGAAGCACCGTAGTGTTAGTACAGTGCCACTTGAAGGACGGTACTAAGTAGAGCAAGGAGTCAAGCGTAGTTTGTTTGTTTTTATCAAAGGGATACAGAGATTGGAAAAACTGTGTTTAGCTGCTTGACAAAGCTTTAGCCCTCTGCGGTGACGATTTGGACATATCAAAACTGTCAAGAGATCAAACGAGTAAATGCAAAATAAGTAGAACAAACAATTGCAAAATATATTATTGCGTAATCAAGGTTGAAGAAACTTAATGAGGTAATAGACCTTTTTTTTTCAGAAGTATATCGATGCACAAGGAGCATGTGGCACACTTAGGAACATTCGGAATCAAACTTAACGGGAACGCTCGAACGAGTGTTTTTTTTCCCACGGGGCGCCAGCCTGGCGCCTGCCGATGGCGGCAAGCAACTGGTTACGTGGCGGCGGGCCCATTTCAGAAGGGGGAAGGGGGAGGGGGGGCACGGTAGGTTTCAAGTTTGGGCGGGTATCGCATCCGATAGCGCTAAACAAGCTGTATCGAAAATACGCAATAATCGAAACGGTTTTATTTTATCTTTACTCAGTGTTTTGTGTCGGGAAATGAGCTGTGTAATGCAAAGTGCAAGATAAAAATGCAAGACGAAAATAAAATTGAGGGACGATAGTGCGGCTTGCAGTGATTAGACAGCGGTAGATGTGCTGCTAATTTGACGATATGACGATGACGATCGTCATATTGTCGTGAAACGTTTCCGCTAAATTTAGCGGGAAACCTGAATTCGCCTGTAGGTCACGTGATGACAGGTCAGGTAACATAAATATTCCCGACAAATTTAGCGGGAAACTGAATTGGTGAATAGGACGTCACGGGGCATCAATTTGTTTTTCTAAATTTAGCGGGTAAAATTAATTGGTTTACGTTCACACCACCGCGAAACCGCGGGGTGGGGCCCGTGACCAATGCCTCGGTAAACGAAACAAGCGGTACATCGTATTTCCTTTAAGCATTTGACCTGAGAACCTACCGCGCTGCCCCCAACGCTATGAAATGAGCCCACCGGCTGCCGCAGGGCCACAAAATGTTCGTTGGGCTGGTTGCTCATGAGTGGATAGAAGCGCCGAAGGTCAGGGACAAGGTGAGCAAGGTAACGACAACATGGAGCACGTCTTTTCCAGAGGGGCGCCAGGCTAGCGCCCTCGGGAAAAGACGCGCGGTCAAGCGTTCCGGTTAAGTTTGATGGTGACTGCACACATGCTGAACACTCTCCCATTATCCTTCCGAAAAAAAAACGTGGGGTCAACTACTCAACTACGCGTGGAAATCGCCATTCATTTTACATTAGTTTATTTCGAACATATACCGCTGCCAACGCAAGGAAGGGTACGTGTAGCTAAACTCGCAGCGTGTTCCTTGGTAAGTGGGTAATTTAGCAAACAAATATCATATAGTTGCGGAAATAATTCCCAGAAACGTCCGGAAGTTCATCACCAAATAATGAAGCATAATTTAGAAACTTGTGAATCTCTTCGTGAGTATGACCGATTTTTATACTTAGTGATGCAGCAAGCGATCATCTAGTCATCGTTTTGAAATACCAATCGCATAAGAAGTATTATTTCATTGCAAGGAAGAAAGAAAACTGAGCTACTGTCTGGATTCTTCAAATCTCTTTCATTCACTAGATCAAGTTTTTATTGAAATAAATCTTTGATTGGATTCATTTCCGGGGTCTTTTACGACGAATTTATTCTCTTGTAGACGAACAAACATCTTTATGGGTAGCACGTTAAAAGCAACGCGCTACTTCTAACTTCTATCTAATCCTTTTTCTCCGTGAAAAAGCAACAGCTTCGTTACTTTGAAGGAGAAGGAATTAGTAACGTATTTTCGTTTCTTTCTGATAGAGTAACGAGTAAGAACATTTAGTTACATCTCGGCAAGAATGTGCCCAACACATCTTCCCGACCTAGTTCTCACCTCAGCTCAATCCTACATCTTTAAGGGAAAAAAATGAAGAAAAAAAAACTGCTAGATAGACATTGACATGCGCGCAAGGTTCTTCACTTTAGCCACTCTTATCCCTGAATGAACGCCTAACAAAATTAGCACTCATTACTCGTACCAAATATTTGAGGCGCCTTACGTTTCATAAAGACATTCACAGTATTAGGAAATTAACGCGTTCTTTTTTTTAAATCCCAGGAACGAATAACATTTTTAGTTAATTTTTAAGGGAGTAAAGAATAGCAATACTTAGTTAATTTATTTCAGTGACGTGTAGATGTCTGGATTCTCGTGTTCTTCTTGCAATCGCGAAATTGACTGTCAGGCAGTCACTGGCCAAATGAGAACGACAGGACACGTATTTCCAATGGCCGGCATCCAGGGCGCGCCCCTTGCCTTCCACAGTGCTTCAGTTGCTCGTGCACACTCGAGGCTCACGAGACGCCGGAGCTCTATCGAAGGTAGAAACCTCGCGGCGGAGGTGACCACATGAAGGATTTTGCTTTCCTTCTCAACTTGTAAGTGTCGATACCAGAAAGCATTGCGTCCAATATTTGCAAAACACGTTCCGCCCTGCTTTCTTCCTTTTTTTAAGTAAAGAAGTAAAATAAGTAAAAGTAAATCCGGAAAATTATAATGCATACGTATTCTTACATGCTGAACCAGACTGAAATAGAATGGAAATCTGAACTTCGTGATCTTGGTGTGCTATGGGATTCCACCCTTCGAAAGAAAGCACTTGTGAATGCCGTAGTTGCTTCATTATTGAGAATGCTTGTCATGGTGTCCAGAAGTACACGGGACTTGAAAAACCCGCGCACTGCAATAGTACTGCAGAACTGCTACGTCCGCTCGAGATTGGAATTTGCATCAACTGCGTGGAATTAGTTGACTTTGTCTGGACTAGAGTGCATTGAAGGCGTGTTGATTTGCGACGAACACCTCGGTAAATCATCTACTATGATTATAACTGGCTACTTTGTAACTTGCAAATGAGCACCCTTTCTGAGAGAAGAGATATTCGGGATTTGTTATTTTTGGCATGAATAATTGAACAACGGTGTAGCTTGCCCAGGTCTGCTAAGCGATATAAGCATTCGAGTACCATCTCGCTCCTTGAGATATGCTGAACTTTTTTCTGTTCCTTGACATTCTAACCTCTCGCCTCTAACAATAATGATGGCCTTGCATAACAATTTGGCGTCACCTGCTAAAGATGTCTATGAATTTTGTGATTTTAAAAACATAGTGGTAGCAAAAATGGCATACGACATCTGCATTTTAATGTTGTATTTGTGTTCGCATTACTTGTTTCGTTGTGAATGTATTATAGTGTATTACAAGTAAGGGGTTTAGCTGTTGGTGGGCATGTTTGACTCAAGAATAAATAAATAAAGAAAAAGGAGTATGATTTTTCGCGTATTTTATTTTTATTATCTGCGCATAAGCGCTGTTTTGCTGATTTGCATTCTCCCTTGTTTTTACCATTTGGATGTTCAAATGGGCCTGTTGGTTTTGTTCTTTTTTATTTTAGTTTTTCTTTCCTTAAAGTTCGAGTTGCAATGTTGCATTCACTCTTCATGTAATGTCGTCCCAGAAAGACTCTTAAGGGTAAATAAGCGAATAAATGAGGTACTGTGACAGCCACCGCAACGCGAGAACTTCCGAGATGCAGCAGTCAGCATGACCGATCATCTTATCAATTCAGGTTCCTCCAGGGCGATTAATGACAAAAGGACGCCGCTGCAGAAACGTGCAGAATTCAGCTCTGTTCCGGTAGACGGGCGAACGAAACAGCTGCGGATGCGGTGGATTTTCCTCCGAATACCGGTGAGACAATTACGGATGAACAAAACAAAGCCCCCTCTTTCCTCCTTGCCCCGAACCCGAATAGCGGATATTCGAAACGACACCAACAATGATCATTGGCGCCACAAACAAGAAACAACCGCAGAAGAAATCAATTCGTTTGCGCAGCTTATTACCGTTCCCCCTGCTCTTCCGTCGAGCCCCACCTTTTAATGTTTGATTGTCCCCAGAGTCCAGAGCAGGCTTGGTCCTTGCCATCCTGGTCTGGATTAGAAGAGGAAAGTGTACTCTCTCTACCTCTCTCTTTTTCTCCCTCACCCTCTTTGTCCGCTGTTTTCTCCTTTCCAGTTAAATAAAGGATTAGCATATCGGAATGCAAATCAAGCGCGGTCGGGTTCTGATTTAATGCCATGAATAATTACTGCCATGGCAGCGGGACACTGTCTCATCTGCAAGCAGGGCGAAGAAAAGAGAGGGAGCCAAAATAAGAGAAGGAGAGAGGAAAGCGTGGACCCTCCGCCGGTCTGCTTCGGTGACCGAGCAAGAGGTTCGGTGAGGCAACATTGTGGCCGACAGAAGAATAATACACCGCCGTGTGCGCCTAAAGGATAGTAAACTACATTGGCGCTTTAGACGATTTAGCGAGAGACGAAATTTAGGGCAAAATTTATGGTGTTTTTAAGTTTTTTCTTGGTAAAGTTGCTCAAGCTATCGTCCGGTGCTAAGAATGCAGCTATTATCAACCACATATTTGATCATACCTCCTCTAAGGAGTCTCGAATATTGAAGATATCTGTACTGTCATTTGCTTTGTTCATATAACGCTTTTTTTCTGGGATTCAGACCGGTTCGAGACTATGTCAAGACTGGAAAGATGAATGGTTGGGTATATAAATGCGGTGAACCCTTCGAATTGTATTGCGGATTGCGCTATCAAACCAGTGAATACTTAAGGCCGTCCATTGGTGACGAGATAGATAAGTGGTGCCTTCAAATAGTTTTACCGGTAATGTCATGTTCAAAAATGTTCAGTTTGGCACGATAAGGTAAATGGTATGAGCTTGAAATTATTCGTTGAGATCCGTCAATGAAAGCCGTATTATTCGTTCTAAAGGCGTCATCGTGAACGTTTGGCCAATCTTGGAAGGCAGATGACAGCGACATGTTTGGTAGCCACCGAAATAATGGAATAACAGGGCCGGTCTTGATAATATTTACGGAACTCCCCAAGGGGCGAGTGAACGCACCGTAACGACTGCCTGCGTCAACCAAAATAGGTGCAGTGAATTTTGCAGTGGTCGCTACATTCAAACAAAGTTTGAATAATGTGACTTCAATTTACCAATATCAGCCGCTCCGGCTTTTTACAAAGTGATGAAAATCGAGTGGGTCAGCTAAGCGAGAATTGGAAGCAGCAGTGCACCAATTTTTAGTTAGATTGTTTCTCACTTTAAGCAAGTTTACCGGTACTAGCGGGCAGAGTTGTACACGTTACTAAAACAAAAGTAAAATGTTACATTTCAAATCACCTTAGGCTAAAATGTAACTAATTACTCTTACAATTACTCTTTCATTAAAGTATGTGACTGTTACGTCAAAAGCAATACAAAGTGCATTTAGCACGGGTCGACCGTACCACAGTTCAGCGTTCTTTAGTTCTATGTCAGGTGAGGCAACGATAGCGCAGTTTTCTTCCACTGAGACAGCCAGCGACAGTCAAGTCGGGAATCTTCTGTTTAACATTGTTGATAAAAATATTAAGTATTGACATCAGTCATTTTTTATTAGTTGATTTAAGGAGTTAAAAACAAAAGAGGAGGTTCGTTGTTTAAATACGCATTCTACCGACGATGTGCCCAAATGCTGTAAGGAACAACAAAAACATTACCATTTCCCATTAACATGACCAACCTGTTCCCTGCGGTGGCCTCTCTGAGCGACCCAGGAAAATTCATCACTTAGGCCAACGTTACCAGAACCGATCAGTTGGGTAACTGCCATAGAGACTGCTCTAAAAAGGTGGCACCGATCCGTGCTCCAGAACCGAGCTAAGGGCGATCGCAACGCCACCGTTTCTCTCGCAGCGGCCACTCGAGGAACTGCCCGTGACTTCCATTTGGGCTTTAATCGGCCATTTTGGCGCCGAAACAGGTACGGTGGAAGGGGTTTCAGGTGTGCCACCCCCGTCTCCCAAGCGGACGCGCCGCGGATTACTACCGAAGTTAGGATGCGCCTAGGTCGGGGCACGCTACCTGAAATCACCGCTGAGGCATAGTTGTATAAAAACAATAGTAATTGTGTCGCAAAACCTTGCAAACTAAAAATTTTAGAAAACATCTCGCGCCCTTCATTTGTCCTAAACTCCAATAATAGTTACTACAAAAAGAGTTTTGTCCGTTTGTTTTTACGCAAAAACATGCTTTCTAAAAGCTCAAGGTGACCACAGTAAAGACAAATGATTAAGAGCTGCTCTGTTGCCGTATTTAGCTCGGTCGCGGTGAACGCCAGCGGCCCAGATTTCAACGGTGTGTTTCCTAACTGAGGGTTGTAGTAACGTTGACTTAGGCTTTCTTATTTAGGATGTGTTGCTACAGGCGAAGAAAGCATTATTAAATATCTCAAACGAAAAAAAAAAACAAACGCGCACATAATTATGACGGAAAGTTAAGAGTAGACACGACAAGTACTGACTTAAAACTGAATTTTAATATGAAGAAACATAAAGCCGTCCAACTTCCGAAAACACTAAACACTGTCTAGCTGCCTATTTTATCAAGGTATTTACAAACTTCCAAACAACATATGTACGCTATTTCGCTGCTAAACTAAGCGATGGATGGAGAGCTGACACAGATGCCCTTCTCCCAAAGTGACATGCTGAACGCCTCCGCCATCTCCCTGGTTTTTCGATGAGTGTGACGCGTCACAATTGCAGTGTCAGTGAAGATGGGCATGCACCCGCACCTGTATGAGTGTACCACCAAATGGCTGGTAGGGGAAGACCTTACAGCCAGATCATGCTCGCTCAACCTATCGTTCAATCATCTGCATGTCTGCATTATGTACATTTTTTTTCGCACGAACACGGGATCTTATAAACCACTCCGACATCACAGTTCACAAACTTTTTTTTAAATGTTTTCTTGTACACCCTGGCGCACTTCTTGTCCTTCGTTGGATCCTGCGACATAGCTTTTCTAACTTCTTAAGAGCGGAAAACCACACCGGTACATGGTGTCTGCTTGCCACTCTTTTAATTCCATGGGTAACTTTGTGTATATAGATGAGTACTACCAGTCTAACGCTAGGCCTTATTCTCTTTTGTACCTCAGCACTTATCCGGAGTCGGTTCAAAAAGGTCTCCACTACTCCCACAAGAAGCGCAGGCGGATATGCCCCCTCTTCCAGTCTGTGTACATGTCACGTAAAACTCTCCTTCATTTTGTGTTGGCATGATTTCGACAGCGCGGCCCGCAGACACGAGATGGCAATACCCCTCTTGACCACTTTCGAGTGACTGCGCTTGAATGGGAGATGGCAATCCTTTGACCTTCGGAGCATATTGCCAGCAGACCTGCAAACGCTGTAGCGAAAATCTGATTTAAAAAAAAAACCGTAAGGTTTCTGCCATGGGATTTTCCTGAGTAAAATTCAACCCTTTGATGCGGCCTTAGATACCTCAAGAATATTTCAAACCACCCCAGCATTTTTTGTGACTTCCGGGTGGAAAAAGTGTACAAAGTAATCGTTAACGTATGCGAATATATTCACGACATCGCTCTCAAGTTTTTGATTAATCTTCCTTCTTTCACGCCTTGAGAAAAATAAATCACTCGGTCCGGGGGCGATACTAGACACAATACAGATGCCACCCTTTTGCAGAGAAATCTTCTCTCCAAAACCATAATGTACGTGGACGTTAAATAAGAATCTAGCAGTTCTATAAAACTGTTCTAGTAGATTCTGCAATCATTCTGGCAGCCAATAACCCTACGGTTCTCAATAATTTCACGGACATTCTTAAGAAGTTCATGGTGAAGTATCGAGTGATAGAGGTCGTTTACATTAAACGAAACCTCCTGACATGTCCCCGGGTTTGTGTCATTCAAAACTTGCACCATACTTTCCGAGCTCCCAGTGCAAAACGGGTCGTTCAGAAGAATCTGTGACAGGATATGTTGTGACGACAGCTGTGACGAGGAGGCATTGTAGACGCCTCAAATACGATAAAGTTGAACGCAATCTTGAAACGTCGAACAAGGAGCAAGCTACAAAAAAAAAACTAAAAAAAGCTTTTGTAAAAAAAAAACGAAAAAAAAACGACGAAAGCACATCTGATTGTTTGAATGGTGTTGATTTGCTCTTTACTTCAAACATAAAACATGATTCATAACGGGTTGATTTGTTTTTACAATGTTCAGTAGTATTTGTGACACAAGCAACAAAAAGCGTTTGTTATGCGCAAATATATTACGTTCCTGATATTTTTACTCTATCCATTTAGCTTGTTAGTCGTATTGGCGCTGGAAGAGAGAAACGCAACCATGTCACGCTACACATTAAAAACCCTGTACTATAATCCGGCTCAAAAAAAGTATGTCCCCTGAACATTTATCAAATCAGGCAGGTGCACTCCTCACGACAATGGTCGAACCAAGGTCGAATACGTAACCAGTTCAAGCGGGAGCCTTCCTCCGGGATATCTTTCCTTCTAAGCCGTTCACTCGAACTCTTGTGACCTTCTTTTGTTGCAGACTGGTCCGCTCTTTCACGTCGCGCACTGAGTCTACTTGTTTTTCCCATTTCCAGTGCAAATGTGGAAAGAGCGTTCTTTATGTTTCGCCTCATCAGTCGGAAAGAGCCTGCCGCGGTGACAAAATCAAAGCTTGGAACAAACGCCTGCATATATTAAAAGTTGTAACTAGATTCCAGTTTCACCAGATGTGTTCGCAATATTGGCTGGCCAATAAAAGCGTAAGACCGTATCGATTTTTGTTTTGTATTACACTGTTGCTAACATACATTTGTTTTTGCCACAAATGTTCTAAATATTGATTGAATAAAATTGTACCTGGAGTTACACTTACCTTTATTGCTGCTTTAAAACATGACCCTAAAAACTCAGAATTTCAAGTCTAATAAACTAATGTTCAAAAAAACTCAAAATGTTAAAAAAAAAAAACTCCGAAAAGCAGTTTTTGGCTTTTCATCAAAAATAAACTCCGAAAACGCAAAATCCTACCTATGGCATAGAGGCGCCCTAAGGTTAGGGCCCCCTATGAACCCTCTCGATAAAAGAGCGCCACCTCTCGCACGGAAAGGCAACTGGTCTCCGCAGCCATCTTGAAGGATACCGCGTCGCTCGTGCCAGTCTGCGCATGTGTCATTGTTGTGATACTAATCACAATACGTTCACGTTTTGTTGCATAAAATTTGATGGAGAGTGGTTTGTTTGCCCAAATCAGCGAAGAAACTGCGTTTTGTCCAGATTGTAATGTCCAGATTGAAAGACAGCCTCGATGCGGGTGGCGACTGCCCGTTGGACGTGACAAGGCCCTTTTGACGCGGAGATAGGTGAGCCTGATACACTACAGATAGAGTATCGTTCTCAATAAAAAGTGTGCGGAAATCGGTGTTTCGAAACGACTTTGTTTGTTCGGGGAGTGGCGTTTGTAGACTCAAAAGACAGGTAAAACTACGGCTTCGCGACTGCTAGTACTAGTATTACAATTCAAAGTGTCAATATCACGATGTTTTTGTAGTTAATTCGTGTACCAATTGTTTTTGAAGGATTTGTAATTTTAGGAACTACGTTTGACAAGGTGTGGAATAATTATTCGGCCATGAATGCGACCTATTGAACAGTAAATTAAAGTTAATTTTGCCTCGCGTGCTTGTCCGGAATGGTGAAAGAGACAATTAATTACAGCGTTCAAATTGCTAAGCACAACTTAAAAGTTAATATATTACAGTATTTTTATAGTCAATTTGTGTACCCATTGTTTTCTAAGTATTTGTCATTTTAGCAACTACGTTCGACGAGGCGTGGAAAGAGTATTCGGCGTGAATACGAATAATTGAACAATAAATTAAAATTAATTTGTTGCAACAATTTTTAAGAATAAAGTGACTTCAATTCACCTCTATTCGTATGTGCAAATGTTAGAATCTTGCAGAACTTCCAAATTACCCAGTGAAAATTGCGATATAATCAAATGTGGCTTTCACCTACCCAGTCTACACAGATTAGAACCATGCTGCTAGTGCCATCCATGCAAATGAAAAAGGATACTGGTCTCGCGAAAATAGCTTCTATACTTTGTTTCAGCTTTAGTCCAGGCGCAGCCGACGCTACGAGGTAGTCAAGCAGCATGAAAGCGCAAGTCTTTAGGTCTTTTTATGTTTATGGCTAGATCAGCGATAATAGAATACGTAGAGAAATATGACGAACGCCATGATGGTGCGTTTCTGACGCTGTCTGATTGGCCCACCAGCTCGTAGCGTTGCCTGCGTTTGGATTTAAAGTGCAGCGAAGTATGGACATGAAGCCTACCTGCTGCGCATGCTGTCTGCAACCTGCTAGCAAGTTCGGCAGTCAGAATACCTGCGAGCACAGCGACTAGCAATCGTTGGGCCCGTAGTCACCGAATGGCCGACAACTGTGAACTGCGCGTTACATACGTTCGCAACCCATCAGGAATAGACTAGAATACAGCATGATGCAACCGCGAGCCTTTCTACATCCCTATAGTAACAAACACTCCCTTATCTTTCGCAACAAGGTGGCTGTGAGCGCATCAAAAAAGAAAATATTCGAGGAATTAATCCACGCTCACCTATGATAAATTAATGGCAGTACTCAGTCTCTCGTTCCTAATCGGAGAAGAAAAATAAATAATTTCTCAGCGCGTGAAAAAGAAATGGCTGTTGTTTCCCCCCCCTTCCCCCCCCCCCACTCGACCTCCTCACCACACCACGAAATTCGTACTATGGTGACGTAAACAAACCGGAGCACACTTCAAGATGGCGTCTGCTGCCCAGTGTACCCAGCCAGACCTAGCTTTTTTTTTCACTGTTGTCAGACATTTTGACAGGGCTCTAAGACTGACTAATGTCTAGAACTCAGCACGTGCCCTGTGCATTGACAACGCCATCGCGTGGCTGTAGGTGGCGGCATATAATCAGCTCCTGATCCCCTGGGTGCATCTTCTGGCTGCGAGTTGACGAGGTGAACAATGCTCGTTTTTTGCAATTCTTATTCTGGAACTGCCATTGCCTCAGGAGAAAAAACTAAGGGTGTTTCTTGGGTTGTGAAGGTTAAAAACTTTTCAGCGGTATTTACTGAAAGCACGAAATATTCTTGTGCCGCTTAATTAGTATCACTTAATCATAAAGAATGTGATAAACAAAACGATGGTGCTTTTAGCCGTGTCTCCCTTTCCTTAAATTTTCGTGTCTTTTTTAGTATATTGCAATAGTTTTCTTTCTTCTTTTTTGTAATAATCCTCTTGCAAAACCGAAGTGATCATGACGGCGTAGTGCCGTGCAGTGCATCTTGGGAACCCTTTGGCCACAGTTTCGATTTCGATTTGCCAACCGCAGTTCTTGACATCTCGTCACAACGGAATAGAGTGCTTACATTTTCGAACACGTGACTTTCCTTAAATTTATAATAGTTTAAGCGTTTGCCACCGATACGGAAGTCTTTTTTTTTGTCTTGTGAGGAGGAAGGGGGGGGGGCTCCCGACGTGCTGGAGGTTGTGCGCATGTAAACAGGGATACGAAGGCACACGGAAAAGAGTATGCAGGCGGTCCCTCCTGCCTATCTTTTGAATGGGCATCTGATTTTATGCGTGAGCCGGGAGGGTCATGCTACTTGCTGCGATGGCAGTCAGGCCGCCAGAATGGTATGGGACGCGGCAGGCCTTCTTCTTACTCCCCTCTAAGTCTTGGCTGGTCCTTAGGCCCGCTGTAGCTCAGTGTTTCAAAAAGGTTCTTGCGAAGATGAAGGGTTGCAATGCAGGCGAGCGCTGACTTTATTTTAATCCAGTGAGATGCGCTGCTTTATGAACGGGGCAATCGAAAAAGAAACTATTTCACTCTTCTCCATGGCCAAAGTGGTCCCGTAATGCAACGTGTGAATGTGGCGTGCTGCAGGGAGTAATTTAAGTTAACTTTCGAGCAACAACGCACCGGGTTAATACCACACACTTTCTATACCAAATGCTGCCCTCCATGGAAACAGCTGTATCCTTTAATTGTGCTCATGACGCTTCAGTTTACATAAAGAAGGGTATGACTCGCCGTTCGTCGATTAAAAGTTTTAACCCGATTAATTGGTACCCTTTAATCGATCGCTTTCACCTCCAAGCTTAATATCTAGAAAAGGGACAGTACTACGCATTTTTTGCATTTCTACTATTTCTTACTATGCCATTCAAGGTGGAATGCATTGCCTCATATGAAACTGTCGCAAAACCGCCCGGCAATAAAAAAATACACGGGAATACTGTTTTAAAAACAAAATATATTACAATTAATGCGAAGCCTGATTATCAGACTGGATTAGGAACACAGGACAGGCAAAGTGATTTACTGTGGAATGCACGAGTTGTGTCTCATAGAATACATAATTGTGCGTCAAGTAGAAAAGTTAACATTTTTTACTTTTCCCCCGAAATTTCTAGCTCAAAACTCAGACCAATTAACCGGCAAAAAAAAGTAATGGCAATCGAAGCATTAATCGAATAATCGGGTGGTTAATCGATCAATTAGCCAACACTAGTTAAAAGTTTGTTTTTCGTAAAAAGAAAGTGGCGACGGCCGCTTAAAATCGACCATCCGTAATGTGCACTCGTTCAACCTCGTCGCGCAAAATTTCCGATAATGGCTCGTACCACACACGATGCGTTTGGGGCACAAATCTTAGGCAGAACACGCGTTAACCCGTCTATACAATATACATATACAGGAAAAGAGAAAAGGAAAGGAGAGACACAAATGAACCTGGAGGAAGAAATCGTCAAACACTGTTCAACTGACTTTAGGTCGAACTGTTGTCACGGACAGCGCAAGACAGCAGTCACAGAGCAAGTACACTGTACAAGCAAGCGGTTTGCAGACACTTGCAGAGGCGGGATTCTTCCTGACGGCACCATCACGTTGGTTACACAAACACTGCCCGCAGACATGTTTGAAGCACATACATGTGTTGGAGACTAACATGATTCGCATATGCTTGATGCGTGTCCGTACATAGTTCTCTCATCATACCTGCAGAGAACACTGTGCCTTTCGCACGATGTAATGACAGTGTTACAGCGGAAATGTAACAGCGGAATATGTTTCTTCAATAAAAAAAATGTATACGCCAAAAAAAAAAAATATTGGTGTTGTCGGATGTCCCTCACTGCTTCCCTTCTCCGAGAATGACACAATGCGGTGGTTCAACAACAAGTAGCCATTTATTTGCTGTCGTCGCCGCGCGCCTTGACCCAAAACGCCCCCGCGCATTATCCTGCACCGGCTTTGCACCATTGGCTGAGTGACGCTCATCTGGCCGATTGCACTTGGCCTCCTTGTGGTAGAAATGTCCAGAAGTTGATTTTAAAGGGCCCTGCAATCATATTTAAGCGTCTACCTTTTTTGCGGTTTCCACGACAGTGCTAGAACGTGCTCAGCAATACTTCTAAAAAAATGCAAAATAACAATAAAAATAGCATACAACAAAACACGGCAGTTCATTGCTAACGAAGGAAAATAATCTCATGTAATTGTCTATTGAGATTTACGTAGTTGTCAAAAATATAAAAATTATCATGTCCAGCATTTTTTGCACATATCTACAGTCTTGTTGTTGGTGATATCGTTGTGTTCGATTGTGGAGACAAAAAGTAGAGCGCTCCTCTATTTGAGCGAGCCCGTACGTCCAAATTCACTGTGCATAAAAGTGTTGAGTTAATGACTCCGTGATTTTTATGTAAAAAGGCAGCATCGTGCGTTAATCTTCTGAGGGATAGACACTGTAGTCCTCATTTATCAAGCAGGAGTTCATAGTTGTAAATTGATTTCGTTGATTGATATTGTGTCTGCCAATATTTACATTATTTATCTAATTTCTAAACATCAGATTCTGTTAATTATTATGTATGATGAGTGTTTTCAACATCAGTGCCTGTAATCGACAATTACGCATTAAAAGAGGCCCAAACAAGCCAAAGTGGCTAGGGGGGGGGGGGGGCCAGATGCGCTTACAGTAATTTGTGATACTCATTAACTCCAAAGAAAAATATTAATTGACCGATTGATTCAGGTATTTTCATTTATTGACTGACTCCTTGATTGATTGAGTGATTGATCGATGGCGTAATTCATTGATAACACTTCGTCACACGCACAGTAAAAAAATCGTGGCGGAACGAAGTAACAGCATGCTAGGGGTGAGGTTTCTATCGTATTGTTAACCTGTTACAGACAGCAGTCACTGTTAGGATTGGGCTGAAACCTAATGACGTTCAGTGCTAGCAGAGTCCTTCAATACGCTACAGGTCAGGAAACTTGACCGCCACGCTATGGGAGATCTTGGTGCACGAACACACGCGACGCCAGCGTCGACAAGATGGCTAGGAGCCGCCAACCTGGCCTGCGCTGTTGGGAGTCTGGCTACCCCCAAGTGTGACGGAATTTCACACACACTCTGAACGAGCCACCCACCAATTGAAATTACATGTCATCACACTGACAGCGTCTCTTGTTACTGTAAGCGTCTTCGGCACCGTACACTCAATCAACTGCTGAATCTTATATGTTGGAACGTACCTTCAAAATAAGATTAGCTTTGTTACTCTTCCTTTTCTCAAAACTACCTTTGAATACCCCTCACCGTAGAAACTCAGCGCCGCGACTACCGGCATCTAGTAGAGGCTATGCGAGCCAGTACGTTGAATTGCCTAGTTCTTCAATTGCAAAATCAATTTTTCCATAGAAGAACAACTGAAAAAGCTATTTGTAAGTTGTCTTGTTATATATTTAGAAATAATACCAGTGCTTGCATGCCGTGTTTGAATACAGGCGTAGCAAAATTTTGATGTACGAGAAATTGTTTTTGAAAACTACTTCTCAAATTTGAGGTTGAAAACACTCAATGTGAAAACCCTCGACGAAAATGCCCTCACCCAGAGCCAAGCCCCTCCTGGACGGTAGCGCACCTGGCGGCAGCTATCGACCCTGAATCAAACAATGGCCGAAGTTTAATGAACAGCAGAAAATTGAAGGTCTCTGGTGCTCGTTTGACTAAACATTCTTGCACGGGCTACGCCCCGTACGAGAAAGCGATATGGTGTACCACATTACGTTAACTTGCGGCCAAGCGTATTTGGGCAAACCAGATGATGCTTTAACGATGGCAGGAGAGTGCACGTTGCCTCGGTAAAAGCCTGTGAGCAGGTGGATATTTAGCTACCCATTGTCGTTCTTGCTAATGTTCTGCAAGGTTCTACGACGCGAAATTCCTAGCAAGCTACAAGGCGCAACTTGCACGTGAATTCCTTAAGGCGCTTGTCATTGAGGAGAAAGGCAACAACTGCGTTAGCATGCCTTCCCTCGCGCTACAGGAACGATAAGGAAAAAAAGACCTTGCTGGGTTGTAAACCTCGGGGTAAATCAAAGGAAAAAAAAAGAAACCGTTTCACACATTGTTGGTTCATAGAAGGGGAAGAGCATAAAGAAAACAGAGCTGTTAGTCCAGCGGCGTGTATTTGTTTTTGATTGGTGTGTATGTTTAGTTCCTTTTTTGTAGCGTGTGGGTTTATTTCCGTTCAGCTGGCCATTTCCGTAGACAATTGCTTTCCACTTTAGCGCCGGCCTCTCGGAGATTTGAATCCATCGCTTCGGGTCTCCTGCCTATTTACAGGCACACGTTCCAACACGCTTAACGACCTTGCCACGCAAGTTTTCTTTTCTTTTTTTTCTTCTCTTTTTTTAACTACGGCGTGCAGTCAGGCAGAAATGTTTTTTAAGGTCGTGAAGACTTTTTAGGTTTAAGTTAGATGATGTGGGCGGGCGGCACATGTTCAAGACGCAAATTTCATCGACTGCAAACCGAAACGTAACACGTTGTACGCCTCGGAGTTACACGCAGGCGCCCAACTAATTCACGGCGTTATCACAACCACTGACTTTAAACAAAGAGGGCGCCGGGCACGGCGGACATAAAAGTATCTGTAAATATACTTTAAGTGATTGTGCCGTGCCTGGAACCAAAAATTTACGCCACAGTCGTATTTTGTGCATGGTTGCAGAAAATTCGAGGGTTATTCTAAAATGATCTGCAGTCCGGTTATCTTAAAACTTACATTTGTTACACTGTCTAACCAGAGCTTTTTGTACGAGGTCCCACGCTTTATTTCCAGTCACTGCTGTGCAGTTTTGAACGCGTTACGTCGGTTCAGTTGTAACTAAGGTGCGACAAAGAGTGGTTGCCCCACTTGTGATTTGCACAAGTGGGGGAGCCATTTATAACACTTGTAATCTACAGGGCACAAGAACCATTCAAATTTGAGGAGCCAATTCGTTTATGATCTGAGGGTATGTATAGTGCCGAGAGTTATCGATGACTTCCGGCCGTACTTATAAACGCGTCTCGACTCGGCACCCGACCTCGACTCCATGGGTTGGAGAAAAGAAGCGCGCCTCCACTTGAGGAGCCATTGGGCTTCAGAGACGAGCATTAGCAGATCCTTCGACGAGCACCTCCTAAGAAACCCTCTTCCACTCGAGCAAACTCGATTTGACGTGACAGGCGTCTGGTTACGAGGCTGTAGTAAAAAGTTAAGTTGAAAACATTATTGATGCGTGAATTAAGAACATATTAGTTCATTGTATTTTACAGAACAAGTTTTAGTAATATGGAATTGGGAGACTACAAGTTTTCTGCTTCGCAGCGCGAATGTTTTATGTGTTGTAGCTGGCTTTAGGATGAACAGCCACAAGCGTTCTCCAGTCTGGCAACGGTGGCGGTGACTTTGTGCTTCGCCGCATTGCATTCGCTGCCGTCAGTCGTCTCCGGCCATCTCCGCGTCCGGCCCCTTCTTTCCGTCTCACCACCTGTCGGCATTGCTGTCACCATCTAGAACGAGTATCTTCTTCATCCTTAGTCTTTCTTCAGGGTCCTACTACAGTGCCTTGCCCTACAAGGATGCCGTTCAAGGAAGGTGCCAAGGAGCTACGAGTGGTTTACACGAAGTAGGGGCGTGATCTCTTTCGTGCGCTAGTCATCTTTGTAAACAAAACTACTCACAACTTCTCGAAAAGCGTTATAATTGCCTAATGGAAGAAACTGCGCCAAGTATAACCGCCAGCCGCACGTCCGCCAACGAGTGTTGGGATAACGGTAAATCCAAGTAGACTAAACCGTGCTCCGAGGCATCCATGCAACAGGAGACATCCACGCAGCAGGTGTGTGAATCCATTTCTATATTCCGGCATCTCATTATCGCTCCTCAGCCAATAAAATGGAATCATTAGCCGATAAGAACGCCCAATGACCAATGAGAAATAGAGAAGTGTGAACTTACTAAGCCGCACCCTTCGTATCGTTAGCCGTCAGTGACCACCGCTAAAACACCCTGTATATCGAGATAAAAAAAAAAGATAAAGCGACTATCAGACGCCGATAGCACTCCTAGCGTTGAATAACACGCACACACTAAGCGACCGACCAGGGAGGAAAGAAAAATGTGGCGAAGTGGACGATGTAGCCGGGCCAAGCGCACAAGACATCGATCTCCAAAGAGACTTTTTTTTCTCTCCCTCTCGAAGTGTGACTGGCTACCGGTCTGCTTACGCCGAGCAAACAACACGGCTCGCAGCTCAGGTTTTTATACAAAAGAAGACAATCAGAAACTATGAATAAAGAAAAGTGCCAGCCTTCTCTTCGGTGAAAGGAGCAACGACACATAGCCAGGAGCTCTATTTTCTTTCTCTCTCTCTCTGTTCCTCTCTCTCGTGTTTTTAGGAATATTTGTGCCCGATATTTTTGGAAAAAAGCTGCCCATTTTGTCATCCAATTTCAAAACGTATGGTTTCGCTCAACATTAGTCACCGTGGAGAGAGAAATGAGAGAGGAGAGAGAAGGAAAGGTAATGATAGCTTGGTAAAGACTAAATGACGCAGAATTTGCGCCTTCACGTGGGAAGCCTATCATTTAATGTCTCGATACTGTTTCGTTAAACCGCAGTCAGATTGGCCATAGATGATGCTAAAGGGACAGTGTTTTATGCAGTCACGATTACAGCATCATCCGCGAACACGACTGAATCATGTTGGAAACATGTTTGCTTCATACATGCTTCGAACATGTCCGCAGAAGGTGACCAATGTTACCCGAACATGCCTCAGTCTGTAGAATATAATTTCTGTGCTGCAGCGTGACAGCGGCATAAGAGTAACGTGTTAATTTGTAACCAAGGTATTGCTTTTTTCCCTTGAACCAATGGAAGCCCAATGCTAACGCGTTCGTTTGGAAGTCACGCAGCTTTGCAGCGGGGGCTCTCCGTCATTCAAAACTCGAGGCAAATGCATCGCCGAGTGATAATCCCGCGTACCAACAAACAAGGAAAAGTACCCGGAGGGCCGCCGTTCCAGAAGCTTCTCCCGCTACGCCTCCGATGGCGCGGCGGCATCCCGAGCGGGTATAACGATAATGATCTTTCATTAGCCGCATTCCATTCAATTATTCTTTGGCTGCTGCTCACCATCGCGCCCGCCCCCACGCGGACGCGAGCGCCCGCCGCTTGTTAATGAAGCCCGTTTTCCCCGGCAGGGGCTCGGGGGAACCGATGAAAACTGATCGAACGGAAAAGACCGATAGACGCTCCTTTTTTTCTTTTTTCTATTTGCATAACTGTCTGTTTGTTTCCTTGTTTGTTTGTTTGCTTAGCAATTGTGCGCTCGCTAGATGCCGTTGCTCGTACTCAGCGCCGCGAGGATGGGCTTATAATTTCGGAATTTGGTTTGTTCTCGCCCCGGATGTTTATACGCGTCAGTGTTTGCATGAATTTGTACTATGCACTGTGTTTAGAGGTCGATCTTTTCGTGTTTCTCTTAGGAAATTATTTGTATGTGTGTATATGAAGGAGCAATATTTTTCTGGTCGCGCACGATAGTGTGTTTTGTACGGCCAGTGCGATTTCTGTGTCATAGCCACTGAAATCTTGAGAATTAGGGCGTGCCTTATGATTTCACGCATCTTGCTTTATGATTTGTTCTTGAAAATTCTTATCAAAGGTGTACTTAGTTACTCTAACTAATTTCTTTGTCATGCCCCCTACGGTTCGAAGCCGGCTCGGCTCCTTGTTCGCGGGTGACTGAATGTGGCCCCAAACGTTGCAATCTGCCGTTATCTTCTTCTTTCTGTCAGCATTGTTTCTATTCGTCTTCTAAAGAATTATCCCGCAAAGGTAGGAGAAGCTTAAGGGCTGGGTTGTAGAATTCTCTGTGCCCAACGCGACACCTCGTATGTCGGCAAAACAAAGGACTGTTTCGAACCCCTGCGCCGGCATAAGTATGTCGGGAAGAAGGACATTCAATGCAGCGCGCTGCCGGAATACGCTAAGACCGGCCACGTTATCGCCTTTGACAGCAGTTCCATCCTCGACACAGGAGAACATTGGAGGGGGCGGGTCTGAGTAGACTCTTGGCATAAACAGAATACGAACCACCTGAAACGACCCACCGGGACGCTGCCAAGCAGCTATATACACGGGCTGCGTTGCGTCACTAACAAAAACAGACAGAAGATAACGACAGATTGACACTTGGGCCCAGATAGAGTCACCCGTGAATACAGTGCTCCCTTGAACAAGGAACCGAGCTGGCTTCGAAACGTCGGTGGCACAATGAAGAAATTGGTTAGGGTTTGCAATGAAGGTAGGAAGCTTCTGAAGCTCCATCGATCACAAAACCAAGAGGCGCTATTGGACGCAAAGGAGACCTGACTTGGCGCCAAATCTTTTTCCTGCAATAGCGTCTCTTGGTTTTGGTCACCGTTGGGGGCGTGTCCCTCTCCACAGCGTTATGTCGCCTCCAGGAGCCTCCCACCTCCATGGGGTTGACTAAGTGCCTTTTTATATTGCTCACCTAACCTGGTGACGTTGCGCCCAAAGGTTTAAGTTTAAGCTTTCTTTTCGGTCAATGCTGCAATCTCATTAGCGGAATTGCCTGTGAAGTGAAATTAAAATGCTCGGTATTCGCCACGCCACCTGTTTCTTTAGCTTCCAAGGACTACAGTGTTGGCTCCTACATAAAATTAAACGAGAAGGCGACCACAAATGTCGTGAAAAGGCAGACAAGATTCAAGGGTTGGGGGTTTCATACTAGCACAAGGTGTCCCAGAATTTAAAAAAAGATGGCTGCTGGACATAGGGGTAATATATTGTTTTCATCCTCGTTTAAACTTTCATTGATATGCTCCGGAATATCAAAACAAAAGTTTGTTTCGAGCAAAAACAACAACAAGAAAAAACATTTAACAAGATACACCGAATGGTATATGAGATTCCTTTTAGTTGCGGCCAAGTTTACATCAGTCAGACCGGCCGATGCTTTAATGAAACAGCGCGGGAACACAAGCTTGAAGGACGCAATAATTCGGGTGCACATCTTGCGGAGCACTGCAAACGATGTAGGTGTGAACCAGTATCAAAGCGCACGAGGTTTCTTAGGAGAGAGTATGAGAAGATGGAACTGAAAAAAATCGAAGCTTTCTCTATACAAAAAGCGGCTGACAGATGCCCAAGCATGCTACCCCTTTATCTGCTGAACAAAGAAGTTCTGTTTCTTGGTGGCTGCGTGTGATGAAGAATACGAACCTTTATCTTGTTGCTCGGGGATGTGTACAGGTTATGGGGATCGACAGTTTGATGATGTTTCGTGTTACGTTAAATCAGTTTAGTTGAAAGTTGGCGCTTGTCCGTGTCGTACGTGTGTCTTTTTTCGTCCTATTTCAATTCGCGGCTTTTAATTTTTTTTTAATCGACCGAAACAAAGATACACTTTTGGCCTAAAAATGTTAGCGAAAGTCAGCTATCTATTTCGTCCAATTGCGTCTCTTTGTTTTGGTCATCGTACTGGGCACGTCCCTCCCCACACAGCGTCATGTCGCCTAACATAGCTTCCAACCTCCATGGAGCAGGCACTGGTCTATAGCTCTGTATGAATTTCAGTGTGCTCCATGGGACCTGCACCTCATGAGGCTCTCTGTTAATTCGTGTGTAAGTATACGGCAGATTTTAAACTTGTGGGCGGCTTTTAATGTATGACTAGTGTTGTGTGCAATATTTACGCGTTGGTTGGGTCGGATTAACCATAGGTTGAAGTCGCTTTTATTTTTTTCGTGCATCTTTTTTTGCGTCTTTTCTGTTTCGGATTGAAGCACGGATGATTGTGATCGTGTTTGCGAGAAAACATTCCTGTAAGTGAACGCAAAAGCGAATGCTTTCGTATAAACGCGTGCACATATCTCTGCGTTCATATCATATGCGTCATTGCTACAGTCTGTCCTTGCTAATGTCATAGAAATGCACTCCGGTGATTTTACAAAAAAATATAAAAAAGCAAAAAAAGTAATGGACCACAAAAAGACGAAGGGGATGATGAGAAACTGGAGGAGAGGATGACGAAAAATTTCGTAGGTTCTTCGGTCGATAAGAGCCACGGTTGATTGGTTGGTATGCTGGGAAAACGAACGTGACTTGGTGAATGGAAACCCATTAGGGGTGTGGTACATTTTGTTTTTGCTTTTTTCCCCATCTTTTTGAGCAGTCGACGACGATTTCCGTCGACCGACCGGTTTGGATTATGGGGACGCGGAAAGAGACAACAAAGAAAGTCAGGAAGGGATGTTACGCTAAAAGGAGTACGCTTGTAGTTACTTTTTGTGCTGTTTTCAAGCGCGAATGGTTGCGCCTTTCTTTTTTTGTGGGCGCTTTGACGGAAAGGGACCGCCGCTTTTTGCTGACACTTGTGATGAACACGAGAAGCGATCTCCCATCGGGGAGCCTAACGTATCTTCGAGAAAGAAGGAAAAATGAGGTGTGACAACTTCCGTACCTAAAGGGGAAAGAAAATAACGTGACATTTGAGCGTCCTAAAACCACAGTCACACTGCTAATACGTCATACAAAAGGCATTCTGCAAACACTTTATAACGGTCCTGTCTCATTGGCCATACGAAGAAGAAAAAAAACAGTGTGCAGACATGCATGAAGCATACATACAGCGTGTTCCACCTAACCTGAGAAAAGGGTTTCAAATAGTTTCACGCCTTTTAGGAAGACAATACTAAGGGAACAAACTTGTTGATTGTTTGTAGCAAGTCAGGCTATTTTCGTATATTTGACAATAAAATATTTATTAGAATTAATTAATTAACTTTCGAAATATTTAATTTACAACGAAAGTTCCAAAGATGAAGTGGTAGGGCGCCCTTAAGAACATCCAGTTCGGTGGTTTCGATCCAGAAACATCTAACACGCTTCGTTTTTCCGGGCATCAAACAAACCCCGCGAGTTACGAAAAACCACGTGACTTCGCGCTCACGACTTACAGCTTAAAAAACACAGGGCGTGGCGAGCCCCGAACGTATTATCTCTCCGCAGCCAACCACTGCGGGATAGGCCGACAAGCTAATCAGATTGGAGTCATCAGATTGCAGGGAACGACCTATAGGCCAATCAGATTGCGGGATAGCCAGATAGCCAATCAATCAGATTGGAGCCATCAGAAGGCAGGAAAGACCTATAGGCCAATCAGATTGTGGGATAGGCAGGTAGCCAATCAGACTGTGAGAGAGGACGATAAGCAAATCAGATGCGGTAGAGGGCGACGAGCCCATCAGATTAGAGCCATCAGATTGAGGGTAGGGCCTATAGGAAAATCAGATTGCGGGAGAGGCCACTAAGCCAATCAGATTGCGGGATAGGCCAATAAGCCGATGAGATTGAGGTATAGGTTGATAGGCAAACATAGTGAAGCCAATCAGATAGCGAGAGAGGCCGATAAGTACACTGCTAACATCCTTCTGTTTGCTGACGATGTTAAGTTATTTCTAAGTGTGAAGTCACTATCCGACTGTTCTCTTCTCCTAGCTGATCTAAGTCGCGTTTCGCGATGGTGTTTAGAAAACAGCTTGTTACTTAACCCCTTGGAATCCAAATCCATGGTGTCATCCAGGAAGCGTGATGTTATTTGTTTTCAATATTACCTGGATGGCGTATTAGTTCCTCCAGTCTCGTTTATCAGGGACTTTGGAGTGTATATTGACAGCTCACTTTCTTTCAACAATCATGTCTTCGGTACAGTAAATGTAGCGTTGAGGACGTTAGGAATGATTTCAAGAATTCGTCGTCAATTTTCAGCTCCCTGTTGCTTGCTACTCTCTAGTTCGATCGCGACTGGAATTTGCCTCAGTCATTAGGAATTCATTGACTCTGTCGAAAGAGCTAGCTATTGAAAATGTGAGTCGCAAGAGCTAGCTATTGAAAATGTGCAAAAACGAATGGTACGAATTTCATATGACCGCTACATTGGAAGGAGATGTTTTTATCACTACGAAACATTGCTTCGTAAATTTTCGCTGCATAAATTGGCCTTGAGAAGGCAGTACAGATATTTTTTATTCCTTCACAAAGTCGTTCATGGCAGGGTAAATTCGGCGGCTTTATTACAAACTATTGAGTTTCATGTTCCCTCTTGCCCGAGCCGAAACATTTCAACTTCTTATCCATCTTGCTTGTCCGCTGTAATCCCATTGTCAAGGATACAAATTGCTTATGATTCAAAAAAATTTAACCTCGACATCTTTTTATTCACTCAGGAGTTTATGTTAAATCTACGTGACTGGATGTCTGTGAACTAATCAATAATCAATTGTTGCATTATGATAATCCTGCATGACTTTTATTGATTTAACTTTGTTGTTTCCTGCATTTTGAAGTTTTACTCCATGTATGTTTAGTGCACCACACAGTAAACCGAGAGGTTGTTTGTGGGCACGAGAAAAATAAAACAATTTATTGTTATATTATTTATTATAAAGAAAAGCTGAATACCTTTTTAAAAAAAGGAGGGTAATGGCTCATTCTGACGTGTTTGTGCCAGCCGAGTCCAAATATCACAACCGTATAACACAAAATAATAAATAAAGCAAAAAAAAAAGCGAAGAGAACAGGACCGATTGCTGCAGCGGCCCGATATTGGCTGATCGCGCGTGACGCACCACTACGTCATGAATGGACCATTTCGATTCTCGTTTGCCCTGTCGCTTGTGCAAGTAGTCGGGCGCCGATACTTCTAGCTCTTACAAAGTACGCGTTCTAGTCGTTGGCAGAGCACAAATGCTCCCCGCAGCGATGCAGGGAGTCACTAGAAGTTGCTTGCGCCAAAGGATAGCGACGCGACCTAACTGCTTCATACGTGCCAGGACGTTGAATTCTACTTATAGAAAACTAAAAAGTGTTCGCAGTAAACGGAGTTCTGTTGGCGGGACGCGATGAGCCGGATTAGCGTGTGGACACGTTAGGATACAGGCTCCATTGTTCGCCAACTCTGGAGCTAAAGAGCCCTTCCTCGGGCGAGAGGAGAGCTTCCCCTGAGATGAGGCCGCTTCGCCGTCCTGCCAGCGCGATGTCCTTGTCTGTGTAAAATTGCCCCAGAAAAAGGTTCGTCTTCAAAGTAATTTGCAAGTCCTATAAGCCCCCAGCTTAGATGTCAGTTTAGGTGCCTGTATTACAGAGGCATTAGGCAACACGAGTAATTGGGTAGAAGGGCCATCTCCGTTTTGCATCGACAGTAAAGATGCAAGCCTGAAATCCTTGTGATTGTGGTAAAATCTTCCTGTGCCTCTACATTTACATGCTTGTCTGAAGATTTGTTCACTGCGTTAGACCACCAAAGTGCGTTATCATCCGTCGATTCATATTTTTTTACAACACAAAGAACCATTTCACGACATAATATATGATTACAAAGCTAGTAGGTTTGTAGAAAATTACAAAAGCTGGGCAATTTTGAAGTTATCATACGAACCTTGTACTACACTGAGTGAACTTGATATAAAATAACAACAACCTAACTCGTAAATAAAAAAGGGGGGGATCGTTGACCGAGTGGGCGAGCGCACACCAGTCCGGAGCACGTGGAGCAAAAGCTTGCGTTGCAGAACCCAGGCATCCTTTGTTCAATCCCCGCCCCTGCCCGTTTCGATCTGGATGAGCATCGTACCGGCGTGCGGTCGTGTATCACTACTGCGTGGTGCACGTTAAAGACCCCAGGCTAGCGGTTGTACTGCACTCGCTAAATTTCTCATCTTCAGCTGGAAGACAAATTGCCCATTGAGGCAGACTAACTTCCGGTTGCATAAACATACGAACAGCGCAATTAAAACAAAGTAAATTAACATCATAATGCCGCATAATTTTTATTTTTAAAACGGCACTCTTGAGGAGAATGTTTACTAGTGGAAAGAAAAGATTTTGACAATGTATATATTTACGTTTAAGGAAAATACTTTTTGTGCCCTCAAAAATAGCAGCGAATGTGAGCAAAATATATATATTTATAATAAATTAAATTGCACAGTGCAATTCGCATGACGCTTTTGCGTGTACATTATCATAACATAAGCCCTTAACTCCCTAGTTACTGGCTAGCGGAGTTGTAAAAAAAAATCTTTGGCAGCAGAGTCGGTCCGGTAAGTATAGCCACTTCAGTGACCCAAAAAGAAATCAAAATAAAAACACTAATACCAGACGGTTAGCAGAAAATAGTCAGCGGAAGCACACTCATTAACATACAAGCTCGCGGTTTTTGCAGTATACTGCTAAAAATAATAAACTAATAGATCTATTTTCTCTATGACAGTCGACTGATGATTTCTCTCTAGTTTCATCTCTTTTTTGCGTGTGCCATTGAATGCGCTGAGGCGCCTTCGTCCAAATGAGGTCGGCGGGGCGTCGAATTCAGGCGAGTCTTCTTCAGACACATACCCATGCGTAGTTTTCGTATGCGCCGTCCGAAACACCTTCTGAACAGAAAACAATGTGCGTAATGAGCCTAAAATTTTCGGTGCATGGCGGGAACGCACATCTTTGACATCTCGGCGTCGGAATGCAAAGGGCGGTAAGCGGAAGGAACAACGGCGCCGAACTCGGTTTGTGCAGCCGACAGCTACGCGGGGAGTTGGAGTCAGTCGCTTGGCCACAAAAATTCCGCAAACCCGTGAGCAAACAAGACAACAAGAAACATGTCTGGCGATAGTATCAATAGCACGACCTTTCAACGGCTAAAAGCAAGCTTTATACAGCGGTAGAACGACGACGGCAAAAAAAATTAATATAAAAAGCAAAAACAAAAAAACAAAACACAGCCAGTTTTGGCGGGCTTGCGTTTTCCCTAGCCGGTCCTTTCATGACGTCGACTGAAGGGATCCTCCTCTCTCCCCTTTCTCTCCACCTCGGAGGAGCGTGGTTTCAGCGCTGATTTGAAGGCGTTTTTGTGGCTCATCCGCATGAAAAATGATAAAACGAATATGATCTTCGTTATGGCTGGAAGAAATTTAAATTAACAAGGTGCAAGTGCTTTTTTTCTTTTCTCATATATGAAACCAATTTAGTTTCCATTTAAGATTCCAGCGACGATAGGGCGGTTCCATAAAATGACTTTTCCCTTCCGGTAAGCTGCACTCCGCCATGTTTAGGAAGAGCGCCCGCCGCTATCGCTTTTTGTTTACAGTCCGCTTAGTTATTGACGTCGCTCGTGGTGTTGGTGAAACGCTGAAGCAGAGAGAGTGACTCCCTCGACGACATGACTCAGTAAGCGCGATCTGGGATGCATTTGGGTCGCAAGTAAATACAAGCTTATTCCTCTATGTTTCTTTTCCCAGTCGCCAAGGCGGAATCTAACGGGACTTTTATGGCCGCCGTCGGGTCGACTTCTCAGTCGTCGGCTTGCCTTCACTTTGAATTAAGGCCGTCATGTATAAAGAGTGACTCCCAAATGATGATCCGTTGTGTCGACGACTACCCTGGAAGACGTAGTCGATCATGACGCAAAGAATATATCGATCGAGCGGGAAAGCACCGCCTCTACGCTTAGAAAGACGAACGGCGAAAGTTCATCAACGCCGATGATATTTTGAGCCGGAAGTACGTGGCGTGAAGCCGCCCGACAGAACGCAATGGGGAGACAGCTGCAATGTTAACCGTTTAGATTATGCTAATCTCGAACCATAAATCGAGAAACTGAAGAGTATTTCGAAGCAAAGAACTCGCGCTTCATTTATTTCTTGTGGCACATATCTTTGGGACGCGGACACGCGAACACGAATGAACTTCCCCCACGGCCCATTGGTTCTAAACGCCGGAGTTAATAACTGCTGGGGCACGCATTTGGGTTCATTTAAATTCGGTACTCTTTCAAGATTATGCAGCAGAGGCTAGACAATATTGATATACCACATTGTAAAAGCTGTCTGTGTTAGCTTCTAGCCTTGTAGGATTTTTTCGCGCATGATCTACTGTGCAGAAGGAACTCGTCAAAAGAATTTGTGACATCGCGCCCTAAACCCTCACTGGGCTCCAAGTTAAGGAAATATACGGTCATCTTTTATCAAGAAACGTATTGTTGTTATATCGCTAGGTTGGAAATACCATGGCCATACGTAGAAATGTTTAGAAGTATGTTTATTCCGGCAGCTTTTTCAAGCATATATCCATACATGTTTAAGTCTACATGCAAGTTTTCTTTTGGCGTGTACCGTAAGAAGTGCATACCCAAAAGTAGGTTCTATCTTGCAATCTTGCAATCAAACATCAAGGCGTTCGAAGTTCGTAATAAATAAATTATTTTTAAAAGTCAGAATTATCTGTGCTCGATGTCAACTATTTCTTACTACATTGTCAAGGATAACGTAGCTTCCATAATGCTGCAGACCCGCACTGTTGCAACATCAGGCTCTGCCTTGCGTCTAATTCATATATGCGCTCGCGCAAACAGCTTTGCCAGAGTTGCAGCCCTGCACAAGTTAGGCTAGCCCTGACAACGTTGCACAAAATAGTTGACGCCGTCTATTCGCGACTCCAGAAACACGAACCGCACTTAGTGGGGAAACACTGAAGTGAACGATGCAAGTCCTTTCAGAATTCCTGCTCGTTCCTCGTTGTTTCCGTGATTAGATCTTGTTGGCGGTTGACAAGATGGAAGAGTTGCTCCGTTCTATTTTCTGCTGTTCTCTTGTTACCGTCGCATAAGCTAAGGTCCTTTGTATAAGCGTGTTGGCTTATCAACGTTCATCAGCACCGCAGTGCTTCCATCGCTTCCGCCAAGAAGCTCAAGCTTCTGGAAGCTCGCTTACGCCTACACATTCCAGCACGCTTGGAACCTAATGATTAAAAATCGGCGCTAGCCATTTTGAGTCCAATGCTTGGCGGCTGAAACCCGAGCTTGGGCGTTGAGATGGCTGATCGCAAGGCACGACTTGCCTAAGACGGCCATACTCTCCCAATAGTGACGACTCCTGTAGGTCGCTGGAATTGTGTGTAGTGGTCTTTACACGAGCTGGAAAATTCATGTGTTGACTGCAAAGAAAAATTAAAGAGCGAGCATGAGCAGTGGGATTATCGAGAGCTCTATGCTCTACAAACAATATTGTTTGTTATGCAATAATTTGTACGGACTAGACAGCGCTACACAATTAGCGACAATATGTTCATTGTTTTTAGTGCATAAAAAATAAGGAATAACATAATTTTACGAGTCCCGAAGTCTCGACTTGGTGATTTAAACTTATATCATTAATTTTAATTTTTTATACGTATAAATGTGTCGTGGACATTGAAACGTCGCGTCCAGGTCCCGGCAGTTTAGAAAACTTTCCGGATGGACCGGTCGTCGCATTTTCTGTGAGCGCAAACAAAGTGCTGCAGATCTTGCAAGAGAGCATTTCGCCACATGTGACGCATAATTGGGGCCATGTAAGAATACCATGAGCAGTGCAAAAACCTTAACCTAACGCCGTATGGTAAGAAGGCCACTACACTCTTGAAGTCAATGGGTGCAAAGCCGAACATGAACGTTAACTTACATTTTTCACTTCCTACGGCACAAGTAACAGTTTCATAGTGTAGCATACAATTGCTTGGAAGCTCTTTGAAGGCAATCGTTTCTACTTACTTTTATGTACTCTTTCTTACTTCCTTACTTACGTTTACTGACATATACTGAGTGCGACGCAGTTGGGCTGAACGAGCGATGTTCGTTTTTATTTGTTTCAGTTAGGAATGATTAATATTATAAATAAATAAATAAATAAATAGCTATAAATAAATAAATAACTACTATTGTGATGAAACAAGCTTATTTGGGGAAGTATCATGCAGGGGGTAAATATGAAGCTGAGCAATCATATGCATTTGAAACATGTAAAGAAAGCAGAACGATATCGTGCTCGCAGTTTATTGTGTCGCTCAATGCACGTCGCGAATTTAGTAAATCAGTGTTAAGAAAAGACGCTCACACTGTTGAAAAACGAAACAGCGTTACGACTGTTTCGTACTGTCAAGGAAGCACTCGATCATGTTTCATCATATGAGAGCGGGATGTATGAAAGACAAACGAAGTCTCGACGCAACACGGTTTTCTTCTAAATGAAGATGAATAGCACCTTCTTTCCTATCCATTTGTTTCTTTGAGCCTAAAGGCTACTCCGATATCATGGTTCACGCCGAACCAAATAGAAAGGAAGAGACAAACGACACGTTCAACGCCTAAAAGACGCGGCTTCTACAAAGTGAAGTTTGAAGTTTACATAGCATCAAGAGTACTGACGGCGTCGGGTTTGAGCTATTTTTTTGTCCTTGCCTTTTCACGTTTTTCAGGCTCTCTTTTTCGCTTCACAATCAAAAGCTCAAGTATACAGGTGACTTGATCTCTCTTTCACCTTCATCACTGTCGCCTCCAAGAAATCGAGAGAACGATATAACCTAGAGAAAAATAACGATTCCTGCATAATACTTGAGTGGAGCTTGCACTATATAAAATAAAGATAAATAAATAAATAAACGTAGGTTACCACGCGGAGAAAGCCTTAAATATTTCTGAAATATTATGGTTCCGATAATAACGTATTCCGAATACCCAACGAAACGTCTTATTTGTTGTAATAGAGCAAGGTCTTCGAAAAACGCAGACTAACTCTGCCTGCACCGATCAGTGGTGAACAGGACCGATATATACGATCATCTTTTATCAAGAAACGTATTGTTGTTATATCGCTAGGTTGGAAATACCGCGGCCATACGTAGGAATGTTTAGAAGCATATTTATTGCGGCAGCTTTTTAAAGCGTATATCTATACCTTTTAGGTCTACATGCAACGTCTTTTTTGGCGTGTACCGTAAAAAGTGCATACCTAAAAGTAGGTTCTATCTTGCAATCGACAGTTCCCGAGTTTTTTGCACAATGCATCTTAAAAGTTACCTCATATAGAGTCAAAGGCGGCACACAAATTTCGCTTGCTTTTCCACTCGTGATTAAGCAGAACCCCAGTGCAATATACTGCAAACGACCTTATTTTTGAGGGCTCGTTAGTTCGCGAAATTCGTGAAGTAGGGGCTCAGGAATACTGTAAAACCCTTTAATTTCGCGGCCCCTATTTTTCGCGAATCGGTCACAAAGGACAGAATCGCGGCCACTAAATTTCGCGAATTCCAGATGCCTGCATTAAAATTCTTAAAGATCGAAATTTTCGCGTGCCCTCAAATTTCGCGAATTTTTCAATTCGCGAAATTCGCGAAAATTAGGGGCTCGCGAACATTAAGGGTTTTACAGTATTTTTCAGGTACTCCTTTTTGCGATTGGGACCAGCGTGCTATGCATTTCTTACAATGGAATGATTGCGCGATCTTTTTCGCGATATTCATCAAAACATGAAATTCGCAAAAAATAGGTCCTTGCGAAAATTAAGTTGTTTCCGGTATACAATTCCCTAATAATGAAACGTAACGGATACACATATTTCTAAGCTCGATATGTACAGGCAGGGGGCAAAGTCAATACACAACGACGGTCCTGTCTTGTTTTGCAAAAAGAGAAAAATGTATTCCTAAGGAGAGACATTGCAGAACACACTACACGTTCTGCAGCGTTGTCTACGAAAATCAGCCATATTTCTCGCTAGAAAATACCTTTTTGACTAAACAAACACTTCTAACAGATGCAGTTTCTTTACAAAATAACTGTGGAACAATTTATCAGCATCCCTTGATCTAATCCACTAAGCACAAAATGCCATAAAATAAGAGAGTATTCCATGGGATCTTAACGCCAGCGATATTCCTTATGCGGAAAAATTACTGGCCCGTTCACAAAAACAAGGCACGGCTTAAACTTAAACAAAATTCACAAAGCTGTAAAAAAGACAAATAGAAAACAACATAGCGTAATTGCACTCCTGAGCTAAGGCTTCCTTGACGGGGATATAGTCAGCGACCTTTGTGGTCGCCTTTTGCCTAGGCTCCAAGACAATTTTTGTACTCCCTGAAATTTCAGATAAAACAATAAAACATGATCACGAGAAAAACGTGCCTGTAAGCATTACGAGCACTATACACATACTACGAAGACCTAAATATTATTCTTTGTTAGCGTAAAATTCCTGGTTATTAATTTTTATCTCGCATTCAATCTTTTATTGTAAAAAAAAATTCAACCAGGCCGTGCATCTATTTTTACCCAAGTCACTTCTGTACGAGTCTTATATTCCTGCCAGACTGGCCCGTTAAAGGCCTTCGGACAAAATCTTTCAAAAGGTAGTCAAACCGGCGATCGCCGATAAGCGCGAGATCGCGAGCTGATTCGCCGATTCTTTAAAAGTGATTGTTCTGAAGGCCTTTAAAGAGCCCGTCTGACCGGGCTATAATACCTCAGTCAGATGGGCACATGAAAGTCCTACAGAACGAACTTTTTAAAGGGTCGGCCAAGCAGCGCATGCCGATAGGCGCAAGACCGCAAGTTAATTCTCCGATTCTTTAAAGGAGTTCCTTCGGAAGGTCTTTGTTGCGCTCGTCTGACTGCAGTATTAACGTTCACATAGCCTAGACAAAAGCGAATACCAAATAATTAGGTAATGTTTATACAAATCCATTTTTTTGAGAGGCCAGGGGTATTAAGGGCATATGAACATGATGACTTTAGCCTCAGCGTGAAGTACAAAAAAGAGTACAATGTAAATAACTGCGTTTTATTAGCTTCCTGATTTGTTAAGAAATTAAGCTACAACATATTCCACCCGAAACTAGATACGCCACACACTGATTACACCTTTATATGATTAAAGTAACTTTGCCCACAGCATTATAAACACAATTTTTAATTAAAAAAAAACTATTCCTGCAGCATACACGAGCTTCGCCATTATATTTTACAATCTCAAATCTGGCACCTTCTTTTATTGTTTCACCGATATTTTGTCTCTTGTATTTATTGATTTTATAAGGGAGGTATCTTGTATTATATAATGTATTGTGCTCGATGCCGGGGTTATAATATAGCTTTTGTTTTTACAATGTACATAAATAATTGCCAGTGCTGTTCATTTATTTGTTGAGGTTCTTTCTTCCCGCGAGGGAAGTCTTTTGTAATATATAATTGCTTGGTGTACAATATTTTTATTTAGTAAGTTATGTTCGCTTTACCACTGCTGCATAACTGTAAAATGAGGAGGGAGGGAATATACTGAGCAGCAGTCAACCTACATAGCTTTATTTCTCAGCTCCCACCATGTTCATATATATTGGGAATAAATATATTGTATAATATACCTATAAGAGGTAACTTCTAGTTCAACAATGTATAGCAATGTTTTTATTTGTCTTTCACTCTTAGGAAAGAGAGTTCATTTGTCAAATATACCATCACGCTTCGGTGTATCAGTTGCATCTTACCACACGCTTTTTCACTAGCAATAAAATTAGCCCTTTTTTCCTGCTATTTGTGTTTATTCTGATATTATCTCGTATTCTACGTCGTCCAAAGCTCTTACTCTGAAACGCTTTTCAAAACAAAGCAAGCATTCATACTGTTCAAAACTGTCCCTAGCCAGCCATCTCACAAAGTCTGTGCACTAAGTGAATGCTGTGCAAGAACGCCTCGCTTATGAGATTGCTCGCACATTAAAAATATTTTGCATGTTCAATCGTCCGGGGAGGTGTTTCCCGCATCGCTAAACAAACCTCCTGTGAGTTAGAGCTGTAGAATGAAAGCCTCTCGAACAATGTACCCCGTTCCTTCCGCCAGTTTCTTTTACGTGAAGAAACATACATCACGACTGCGAACACAAAGCGATCGTAGAACAAACACCTCCCAGACACTTCGTTCAGAACGACCTCGCGCCTCATCACGTCGCCATCCCCTTTTCCCGTGGACATCGTTCTAGCAGTCCGTTAGAGCGATAAGCTCAAATTAACGTCTCCACTTCAGAATTTTTTGTTATTTTGTATTTGTATTTTTTTTTAACTTACATCTTTTTTTTGTACATTTCTTACTCAAAATTATGGCCCGACGTAAATAAAAAGCAACTAAATAAAGTCACTACTTTGTATTCCTCAGCCTTCATTTTTTTGTATATTATGTCTTAAAACTATCTCCTAAACTAAACTTTGAAAGAGTGGAAAAAAAAGTCACCAAGCATCACTCCTGAAGCGAGCACCACGTTCCAGAGACGCCCGGAACACAAGCTCCCCGAACACCAGCACTCAGGCAACGGCCCCCGAGGCACCAGCCAGTCCCGAAGGAGCACCACCAACGCCGCACCCGCCCCGAGCACGAGCACCGAGCAGCCCGGGCAACCAGCCAGTGGCGCCAAAAGGTGTCGCGGAGGGCCCCGTACTGACCTGTGTGTCGTTCCAGATGATGTCCAGCCTGTAGCCGGGCAAGAAGTGGGGGCTGCTGTTGATGTGCCTCAGGGCCAGGTTCACGGCCGGCACCACACCCCTGCCGATGGCGCCCTCGCTCAAGTTCGCCGTGGTCGGGAAGAAGCCGGCGATGAGCAGTTCTTCGGCGGGCGTCTCTTCCTCTTCCTGAGACGCCTGAGACGCCGAAGAGGAGGACGCGTCCCGACCGCCGGACACCAGTCCCACCGCCGCGCCGACGCAACACAGGAGGAGGAGCACGGCGAGTCGCCGTGGTGGCGGCAGCGCTCTCGTGATCCTGGTCGCCGGGGGTCGGAGCGGTGACCACAGCGGCGCGACGGGCATTGCATCCCCCGACCAGCACGCACGCACCGCCCGCACCGGCCCAAGGGTTCGCCGCGCACTGCGGACCACGTCGATCGGCGGCACCGGCCGCCGCCGGTCGTGCCGCCGGAGGGCGCTAGTGGACGGAGAGGCACGAGGAGGGGGAGGGGATTCGGAGGCCCGGACCGACTTCCAGGACCCCGGGCCGGAAGGGGAGGCCCGAGCCCGGGCCGGCGTGCCATGGCTGGTACCCCTCCGAGCGCCAAGAGGAGCCGCCAGGTTGGGGCGCATGGTGGGCCTCCCGGGGTCCAGGGAATATTACACCCTTAACGGTGTAAAAGCGCCATTCCAGAGACTTACTCCCATGGCTGCACCCTTTCAGCACCCTTCTTTTGAAATAATACGACTTTTAAAATCGTCAAATACGGTGCTTTGGCGTTGAACACCCTTCATTTTTGAAGGGTGTAGAAAGGGTAAGGAAAAGGTGATTTGAGGCGAACGTTCTTCTTGAAGATTGTTCACCGCACTGACACACTTTTAGGGAGGTTGTTTTAGCGATGATCACGAATAACGCTTGCCATTACCAATGCTTTTATTTGCCGATGCATTGATTGAACATAGATAATATGCATTACGCGAAATATTGGAGAGATGAAAGCAACATATTCTGTAATATTCATAATTGCGTAGGCGGTTCACTTGCTAACAAAGTGTGGAACCGAAATTTTCCTCGGTTTGCGTTCGGTTTCACGGTTCTCAATGCAGTTTCGGTTCAGTTCCAAGGATCAAAAATTACGAATTGAACCGGTTTATACCGGTCAGAACCGGTTTGAATCGTTATTTCGAACCGCTAAAGTGTGAATATATTTTCCGCGTTGTGCAGAAAATAGGCACTACTTCAGCAGTGAAACGACTAGCTACTGTATGGTTTGTTTTTTGCCCATTGTTCGATCCACTTTTATTTTAAGGTACCAAAAATTATAAGTTACGTTATCGAATTTCAACGCAACAGTAAAACAAACTAAATTAACATTAAAATAAAAAAAACGTTGCGTTTACGACTCAACATTCATTTGTTTACCTCACTCACATATATACTCCTTGAATCGAAAGCTTGTCACGAAGTGAACTAGGTCGCCTAAAATACTTGCGATTAGTACAATTTGGCATTGCAGTCTGATAAGTAGAATCGTAGCTGGTCTCTTAAACTAAGCAATTCATTTCAGTCCATAAATTCCTAAAATGCGCAGATCATCGCGATATCTGTTGTGAAGTATAGTTTACGCAATACTCGAAGTTCGTTATCATCATATATATGATGATGACACAACTGAGCTAAAACCAATCATATTTTCAAAAAGCCTCGAAAATGTTTGGACAAGCCCTTTCAGCCTACCTTTGATAGAAACACTGAGCGTCAATCACAACGCTTGTTTTTCTAACTGACAAGGATGTAGGTGAAGAAGCATGCAGAGAGAAGTGGCCAAGCTTATTCACTCTTATCTATACGCAACCTCGTGCTCAGATCGAAGGTGACCTAAAATAGCCCGTACGCAAGTGAACATTTTCTCATAGAGGGATAAAGAGGCATAGCCTGGCATTTTCGATTTCTTCTTGATAAGATGCCTGTCAATTCAATTTGCAAGTGAACATCACCCTTGCTAGTTTGAAATGTTTTTGTTAAATAAAACAAAGTATTGTTTACTGCTTTAATCGACATGCCACGTACTTAATTAGTCGCTCACTTTCTGACGGCCTGATTGCGTAATCGTCATAGTTTCGTCACGCTCCTCAGTGTATTTTTCTTTGTTCTGCCCACAGACAGATACAATGGCGGTTCTTTACATAAAATATGTAATAACAGACATCTATATCTTGTAAAGGTTATATATGTGGCAGGAACACACTTATTTAAATCAACTTCGAAAAAAAAAGTTTGTTTAGGGCTCTCCCAAATCACTTATACACGTGCCTATCGAGGATAAAAACGCCGGGAATTATTTGCAGAGTATCTTTCAGATAATTTGAGGATGCATTTACTTATGATGCATACCTTTAAGCTGATCTGGCCTTCATTTAGGTTGTTAATGTTTTCATCAGTAATGAAGCATATTTTTTATTATCATGAATAAATTTGGCTGGATGAACTTCACATACGGCTGGAGACCACCACGGGAGGACGATACACCAAAATACGCCAGCTCCTCAGCCGATCTACGGAAGCGAGGAATTTTTGTTTTTTGTTTGGCAGTGTGAAACATCGTGTCGCGAGGTATGCCAAAAAGTACTGTGTGCTCACGTGATAGATTTCAAAGCAAATAAATTAAATGGCAGAAAGTGAGAGATAATGTATGGTATCGTTCCAAACAATCTCATACACGACGGCTTACAGCGAGAAGAAATACATCGAAATTCACGTTATTATATTCCTAATTACACATAAATAGCGCGAAGGTGTGACAATATATTTCAATTATAAATCACATTTCAACAGCGACTTGCATGAGTTAAAAACTTGGCGAAATACTGTCACGGGAGGCTAATGTTATATGCGGTTTCATGAGCACTTGTTTTTGGGCATTCACCTTAAACTTTGTGCTTTATCAGTCAAGCCCTCTAACATTACAATATGATTTTGTACTGTTGCAAGAGTTGCGAACATCGCATTTCGTCGGGAAACTGAAGGTCATTGCGATTTGTTCTTGCCTGAAAAAAACGAACTCTGGTGGGTCTAAATGAATGCTGCAGAAGTTAGGCGCTCGGCAGCAAGGCCGCCACTACAGCAGCTAATGTAAAATCATGTATTTGAGATACACAAATTATTCTTGACGGCACTCCGAGAAGACATTAGAGTGGCAGCCTATGTTCGGCTGTCCCTCTGAGGCTACCAGGATCTTTCGTTTAAGGTATCCCTCGCATACACACTTGTAGTTTTATGTAATGTCGGATTAATAAGTCCCATTTAGTCCTTACAATACTTCTATTCATGGAGATAACTTACTGAGGCAGATGAGCGACAACGAAAGCATGCATGGGTACCTCAGCGATGTGTACATATAAAATTGGTCGCGCAACAATTGTTGTACCTTCAATAAATACCGCTAAGCACTAATCTCTGATATTGATAACGCGCGAGACACCCATTAGTTTTCTTCTCCGCGCATTGCTAGACGCAATAAAAATAAAGGAAAGAAACAGCCTTCCCTCCTGAGCTCGCAATCAGGTCAAGCGCGGCCACGTGGCGTGAAGCTTATATATCATCGGTGTTCATCACTGACACGCTCTGGAGTCTGGTGATGGCAAACCACATAGCATGGGCTGAGTTTCAGACATTATAAGAGTTCGGCTATTCTCATCTTTAATTGAGAACAAGCCATTACCCGGGTACTTGGAGAGGCTGATTGTCATGAGCCCTATCACTCAACTCGGGCTCATGACAATCGAGTGCGTCATGGTGTAACGTGATTCGGGGTGCGAACTCAAGATGTCGTGTGACGTCACGGTGACAAGTCTAGTGAATCTAGTGCCGTTCTCAATTTGAATTGACTTGACGCAATGAGTGACTTGACCAGGTCACGTTACGTCACGGGGCCACGTGCCGTCACGTTACTTCGGAGCATATATTCACACCCTGACGTCACGTGACCAGGCGACATGTGACGACACATGATTAATCATTGTGCCAATACAGAAGCGCCACGAAAACCCACAATTTCTCATGCATGGCGATCGTGTATACGACGATTTGATCAATACTTACGAGTTATGGGCCACCTGGGAATTCAAAGAGTTGGACCACGTGGCCTGCATGCCAAATCATCCGTAGTCATTTCCACCGTGAGGGGTCCATGGGACAATTGGCCACGCGAGCGGCGCTCCGCGTCTAGTAATAAGGCTTCGCAGATTATGCGCGGGGGCTGTTGGGATCCTGGCGTAGGCGATAACGGTTATTAAATGTCAATGTGTTGTAGAACCACTGCGTTGTGTCATTCTCGGAGACGGATGGCAGCAACCGAGACGGGTAGGAGCTACCGAGACGGGTAGCACAGAGGAAAGTTCTACACTGGCGTCTAACCACGATTTGCTGATCGCCTGGGAGGATGGCTGCAAACTGAGTTCGTTTTAGAGCTCAGTTCTTAGGTTGCCGTTTCTGCGTCGAGTGACGTCGCCGTCGCCGTCGGCGTCGGCGTAACCGCACACGTTGCGTTATGGGACTTAGTAAATTTAGCGGGGAAACTGAATTGGTATTGATGGCATGTGACGACAGTTTAACCGTTCAATTTAGCGGGGAAAGTGAATGCGCAGTGTTGCATTATGGGACGTCACGGACCAATACAGCAATCAGTTTCCCCGTTGAATTTAGCGGGGAATTGAATTGGTGTTGAGGTCGCGTGACTTCGAAGTTTTCGCTAAATCTAGCATAGAGACTAAATTTGTTTTTATTTGTTTGTTTTGCGGATTTGTTTCCGCAGAGGGGGCACAGATAAATGCACAATGCCTGATATGGCCTCTGCCCCCTCCCCCCCCCCAGCCATCGTAGAGTTCGACACAGAAGCAACAAAATTTAACCATACAAACCAAATAACCCCTCTAGCGAAATAAAACACGCTATGAACAGAGAACATAAATGATGGTGTCAGGAATAAACACGAAATGAAACGTATACAAAAGAGGCCAAACAATTATTTGATGATAAAAACATCTGCACTCTCTGTTGATGCGCAAATGACAAAATTTGCAAAAGGTCAGACAAATACTGCTATGCAAATTCTTGAAACCGTAGGGCAAAAATCAAACAACATTACACCTAGAAAAAAAGGTTTTTATACCAAAGAAAATGCCCCATCACTCGCCACTAGCATCTTTTTGCAAATGTTTTGAAACTACCAAACAGCTGGTCAAAGTTTAGGTTTATATCTGTTCTATTAAGCATTTTCATGATCTAAAAAAAAAGTTTGTTTTACGCATGGCGTTTTTTTTCGCTTTGGGTTCATAATAAGTATGGATTAGAACTGCAAATGGGCTTCGAGTGGAGTCTATTTCTAGGTATCCATCGCAAGAGTCTGAAATAATAAATTTGATTTGCCTTGAAATTATTACATTTTATAAAGTGTGGCTGCGTTCTTAAAATCCTTAAGTCATCTTTATAATTTTCACATATCCGTAGTACTTTTTTTTCCAAGATTAGTTTATTGTAGTTTGTAGCTGTTGTTGTACCAAACACCATTATGTCATAACTGATCCTAGAATAAAATAGGGAGTAATAAAACGTTAGTTTAAGCCAGGCAGGAATTAGATTCTGAATATTAGAAACAATGCCAGTAGCTCGGGACAAGTCGGCTTTTAGTTTGTAGACGGGCGTATATCCAAGAAAGGTCCTCAGTGAACCATACACGTAGAAATTTTCGTTCAACCACCTCTCAGTGCCGTGCCTCAAATTTGATGTTTCAATGCTGTCATTTCGGTTCCCCGTTGCCTTAAAAATCAGATACTTAGTTGTATTGGTGTTAAGGCTTAAACTGTTTCTTTTCTTTTTGTAACCATTTGGATAGTTTTGTAAGATATCAATTGGCTAATTTGTCTACACTCTTTTTTGTTAAACCAGAAAACAATGCATTTGTGTCATCTGCGAACACTCGTCATCTCGAGGCGACCTGTTATATCCATTATGTCATTTATATACACTGGAAATAGAGTCGGCCCGATAATAGAGCCCTGAGGAACACCGTAACGTATTTTCATTTTACTAAATATCGTATCATTTACGCACACGTATTGGTTCCGATTTGTAAGGTATGTTTTATTAATGCTAATGCCACTCCACGTACTCCGTACATTTCAAGTTTTTTAAGTAGCACATCATGTTGTACGGTGTCGAAAGCTTTTTTTAGGTCGAAATAAACCTAGAATTACAAATTTTCGCTCAATATCCTCAAATATTTTATCTTTAATTTCAGTCAGGGCTGATTCGGCAGGCTTGATTTTCTGGAATCTATACTGGAATTGAAAAAAATAGTCTGAAATTTAAAAAAAAAGAAGAACTTGGCCTCTGATTGATAACGCGCCCAGAAATCTCTGAGAACGCAGAGAGAACAGATATCGGCCTATAATTATTAACTTCAGTTTTTCCTCCGCCATTATACACAGAGCTTACTTTTGGAACTTTTAGCTCATCGTTGAACTCACTTGTCTCTAGGATATTATTTATTGTATGCGATAATACTGAACTTAGTATGAAAGCAGTGCATTCAATTGGTAAAGCTTTAATTTCCTCCTCACCTGCAGATACATTGTTATCTACAGTATTTAATATTTTGTAAATTTCTCGATTGGTCGTTGGAACAAGCATGATCGAACTCTGTTGATTTCTTGATCGTATACAGTCATCATTAGTTGTAGTTTAGCCACGCACGTGCCGAAGTTGATAAAATCCGAATTCATTGCGTCTGCGAGCTCTTTCCCTGCCACACTTACATTATCGATTATCAGTTACGTGACACTTCAGCCTCTTTGCTTTTTGTTTGCTAGATCTTGTACTGTATCCCAAACTTTTTGATCGTCATTGTGAATATGCTGAAATTTATTTTGATAATACTCACATTTTGCATGTTTTAAGTCAGAGTTCAACTTGCTTCTAAATTTTTTAAACTCAGACAGTAAACTTAGATCGCGATGATGTATAAAGGCATGGTACTTGCAGTTTTATTTTATTCTTTAATATAAATCATTTGTCATCCACGCTTTTCTAATTTTTTTAGGCTTGGCTTTAGTTTCACATAGAGGAAACGCTATATAATAACAGCGTTTGAATTCAGACAGGAAGTATTTATAGGCTTTCGTCGGATCATGCTCATAATGAACGTCTTTCCAGTTTTTTTTATCTATTAAATAGCCAAAAGCTCTTAGCGTTTCTTCGTTTATTTTGCGGTGACAACGTATTTTTTTATTTAGATTACTTTTCGCAATTGAAAGAGCCGCAACGCAGAAGATAGGTAAATGGTTGCTCATGTCGTGCAAGATAACGCCACCTGAGATCTGGTTACATTGCATGTTTGTTAGACAACCGTCAAGTGATGTCGCAGTAGCTGAGGTAACCCTAGTAGGCAACGTTATGATGTTGTTACACGCGTATTGTTGAATAAAATCTCTGAATGCTCTTGCGTGTCCGTCATCCAGAGCAGTGTCTATATTCATATCACCAAGAATCATAAATGGTAGGTCAGGCCCCAGAGCACAAAATACGTTTTCAATAAAAGACATAAATGCAAGCACGTTGCCGTTTGGTGGCTTATAGGCAGCTGCGACTACAGTAGGTCAGAACTTAACAACCAAACATTCTACATCATAATTTATTGTTGTTAAATCTTCTATAATCTGATACTGTAGGCTATCTTTTACATAAATGGCTATACTGCCCCATTTTTGTTATCTCTGCACACATTATCACATCTATAGCCACGCAGGGATAGCGGCGAGTCCTCGTTTTTAAACTAAGTTTCTGTGAGTGCGATTGCATCGAATTCTATATTTAAAAGGTGTAAAATGATTTCAAGATTGTCAACCTTATTGTTTACACTCCTTGTATTTAAATTTATTGCGGAAAACTGTCTATCGACTCTTTTGTATTTTTTGTTAAATAACAGGCAGTCGTGATAACCGCAGTCGGTGAGAGCTTCTTCGGTCATCATCGCTACGTTGGTCCTGAAGGGCTGTCACTGTGATTAGTTTGCTATCTTTTCAATATCCGACAGGCAAGCGATCCTGATTGCGTTCTCATTCTCAGTCTTTATGTCAAAAACCTTGCCCCCAGATGAGCGTGCTCCACCAGTGAACCAAGCTCGTGCCGGGCAAGCTCGTGCCCGGGCAGATCGCAGAGGCGCCATAATAAAAGGCTAGCCCTAGTTGACCTCCCGCTGTGCGAACCTTCTTCTCGCGTCGATACATGGTGTCAGAAGTGCCACGCATCCTTCGCTGACTTCGCGACCAAGCCATGGACGGACTTCGACCTCCGGAGGGACTCTTGCTGACGGGCAACCTCGCCCAGAACTGGCGTAAGTTCCAACAGCGATTGGAATTGTACCTCGAAGCCACAGAGCCAGTAAAACCGCGCTCCGAGAAGCAGAAGGCCGCAATTCTTTTACACGTCGCGGGTCCAGAGGCGTTGGAAGTTTTTAATACTTTCCAATGTTCCACCGAAGAACGCGAAAGCTACGCTACGTTACTGCAAAAATTTGAAAGCTACTGCACGCCGCGCTGCAACGAGACTTACGAAAGATATATATTTCGCTCGTGCAAGCAGAACGAAGACGAAGCGTTCGAATGTTTCTTCAGAGACCTACAGCTCAAAGTACAGTCGTGCAACTTTGGAACTTTGGCCGAATCGATGATTCGAGACCAAATTGTTTACGGGACAGCTGACGTAAAGCTAAGAGAAAGACTGCTACGCGAAGACCCGTTGACGCTCGAGAAAGCAGTACAACTTTGTAAGGCGGCAGAAATAGCAGTCAAGCAGAGGAAAACCTGGGACAGTCCGGGACAGACCGTGGAAGTCGTGTCGAAGCAACGCCAGTACCGCCAAGCAGGAAAATGTGGGCGTTGTAACACGAAGCACGACCCGAAGAAGTGTCCCGCATATGGCAAAGAGTGCTACAAATGCAAAGGAAAAAATCACTTCGCGACACGCTGCAAGACAAAAGTTCCTGTTGATAGCGTGCACGACGTGCCCGAGGACCATGACTTCGAGGTCTTGGAAGTGCAGAACTGCGACAACAAGGGCGAATGGTGGGTACAAGCGCAAGTGGCTGGGAAGCCTATTGACCTAAAGGTAGATACCGGAGCACAAGCTAATCTGCTACCGAGGAAGTTGCTGCGCCAGATCGACGAGGCTGTTCCAGTGACCAGAATAACCTCAGGATTACGGGACTACAACGGCAACGTGATCAGCCACTATGGTACTGCCGTCGTCACTGTAAAGTTACGTGGCAAGGAAGCACAAGTGCAGTTTTTCATCGTGCAAGATCACCATCGACCGCTCCTGGGACTGCCGGCGTGTGAATACTTCGGACTCGTGAACCGCGTTGACGATGTGTCGGCCAGTGTGCCAAAGGACATAATTGAGACCTTCCCAGAACTCTTCCACGGACTTGGGTGCATCAACAAAAAGTACAAGATGGTACTCAAGCCCGGATCCGAGCCAGTCATCCAAGCAGCACGCAGGGTGCCCCACCTTCTGAGAGAGCCGCTGAAGAACGAGCTCGAGCGCATGGAAAGTGCTGGAATCATCACGAAGGTGGACGAGCCATCAGACTGGGTAAGCCCACTTGTTATTGTACGCAAAAAAGATGGAAAATTGCGAGTGTGCATGGACCCTAGGAACGTCAATGAGAGCCTGAAAAGGGAACATTTCCAAATGCCTAAAAGAGAAGACATCGAGGCAGAGTTGGCAAACGCGAGTGTCTTTTCGAGGCTTGATGCCAACGCTGGCTTCAATCAAATACCGCTGGAAGACGCAACATCGCGAATCTGCACATTCAGTACGCCTTTCGGTCGTTATCGCTTTTTGCGATTACCGTTCGGCATAGCATCAGCGCCGGAAGTTTTTCAGAAAGCGATGACTCAGATATTCGACGGTCTTCCAGGCGTACGTGTGTACATAGATGACGTGTTAATTTGGGGAACCAACAAAGCGGAACATGACGAGCGGCTGCGTAATGCTCTCGAAGCTGCGCGCAAGAGTGGCATTACCCTGAATGCTGGGAAGTGCCAGTTCGGAGTGAGCGAAATCACTTATTTGGGAGATCGAATAAGCAAGACAGGGATTAGGCCTGACCCCTGTTTAGTACAGAGTGTTGTGCAGATGCCAGCTCCGACAACTAAAAAGAGGTTCAGCGAATCCTTGAATTGTCACATATTTCAGCAAGTACATACCTTGCTGCACGGAGAAGACGAAGCTGCTCCGAAGTCTTATGAGGGACGACACGCCTTTCGTCTGGGAGCCACACCACGCACAAGAATGGCACGACCTCAAAGTGGTGCTAACAAAGGCGCCACTGCTGGCGATCTACGATCCCACACGGGACACCAAGGTGTCTACAGACGCATCAAGGTATGGCCTTGGCGCAGCGCTGTTTCAACTACATGGTGCAAACTGGCGTCCAGTAGCTTACGGCTCTAGAGTGCTCACCGAATGTGAGTCAAGGTACTCCCAAATAGAAAAGGAAACGCTTGGAACTGTTTACGGGTGTGAGAAGTTCCATGACTTCATCTACGGCAGGACAATAACTCTAGAAACAGACCATCAGCCACTAATCGCCATCTCTAAGAAATCTCTTGGCGACATGCCGCCCCGTCTTCAACGTTTTTTTATCCGACTAATGAAGTATGACTATTGCTTCCAGTTCGTCCCTGGCAAACAGCTCGTCCTGGCGGATGCGCTCTCACGGGCACCGTTGCCAGGCAGCCCAAAGGGAGCACCGCACAATGACGTGGAGGTTCACGCAATCTCCATCCTCTCCAGCTTGGTGAGTGAGGCAACGTCCACGAGGCTCAGACAGGAAACCGCGAACGATGCTGTGTTGGGCACTGTAATCAAATCTGTTCAAAACAACTGGCCGGTGGTAGGAGACTTTAAGGCATATTCTTCTGAGTTGTCGGTGATTGACGGCATGCTCTTCAAAGGTGCTAAGGTAGTGATACCGAAGAGTCTCCGCCTAGAGATGCTAAAGAGGCTTCATGAAGGTCACTTGGGCAGCAACAAGTGTAAAGCCAAAGCGCGGCTTTTGATGTTTTGGCCGGGCATGACATCTGAGATTGAGGACATGATTAGAAAGTGTGCCACATGCAAGCAGTTCGCGTATCAGCAGCCAGCAGAGCCCCTATTAATGAGGCAGACACCGTCTCAACCATGGTCCCGAGTTGGAGCCGATTTGTGCGAGTATGCTGGGAAAACGTACCTCATTACGTTTGACGCGTACTCCAATTATCCCGAAGTGGAGCCTCTAGACAACACCACCACAGCAGCGGTAGTCCACAAGCTCGCGGGAATTTTCGCGAGACATGGGATTCCGCTAGAGTTATGCAGCGACAATGGCCCCCAGTTCTCCTCAAAAGAGTTCCGGGATTTTGCTAGACGGTACGATTTTCGGCATGTCACATCCAGTCCGTATTTTCCACAATCAAACGGTCTCGCGGAGAAGGGCGTTCAGATAATCAAGAGAATTTTAAGAAAATCCGGTCACTCAAACGGAGATTTCTACCTAGGTCTCCTCAACTATAGATCATCACCCTTGGAGGATGGAAGATCGCCCAGTGAGCTGCTAATGGGACGACGCATTAGGTCGCTGGTCCCTGACTTCACCGTGGAGCCCGCAGACCACGTGAAAAAGCGTCAGCAGCTCCGATCAACGAGGCACCTACCACCACTCCAGTCAGGGGACGTTGTCCGCATAAGGGACAGAAAGGGGTGGCCAACCAAGGCCAAAGTTCAAAAAAGGTGGCACCAAGGTCCTACAAGGTCGTAACAGAGGACGGGAGAGAGCTGCGTCGCAACCGGCAACACCTCATCGCAACGCCCGAAGTCTTCGTTCCTGACCCTCAGCCAGACGACAACGACGCACCCATGGTGACCTCGGCCCAGCCATCTAGGAACCTTCCGGGCATATCTTGCTCACAAAGCCCACCCACAGCAATTAGTGCAACCCCAGTTGCCCCACGGGTCATTGGAGTCCCGGCACCAACGCGAGCCTCGACACGGATGCGGCGTCTTCCTCAGCGGCTTCGCTACGATGCCAATTTCAATCAACTCTCCTAGTGTGTGCTGTTTGTTAATTTCTTCAATCTTCTAATGTGTTAAGGGCACAGGGTAGGTCCTATGCTCCCCATGCATTTCAGGCCATGTTGAGGAACATTTTTCTCGGTGACTATTAGGAGTATTCTTGTCACGTATATATCATTTTGTTCGAAATTTTGTGTTTTATCTACTGAACTAGAATTATTTGAACCAAGTTAAAATAGGTTTTTTCTCAATTTTTTTTAGTCTAGTACTGAAATTTTAGTTTTTTTCATGTATTAAAAAATTATAACTCAAAAACTGCTAGGTGCATGTTTTTAATTCTAGTTCAGTATTTTTGAACACCCATGTAGGTGGTAGGAATAAAAAATCAACCCTGTATAATGTCAGGTTAAGGAAAAAATGGTACCTATGTACTAAAAAACACTGTTTTGAGATAATTGAGTTTAAAGTAAAAAAACTGGTGAATAACAAATTTCTATTGGCACCAACAGCCTTACAGTCATTTTTTCGATAGCCGCCAGCTTGGAAGGCATTGCTAAAGTCATGTCTTCGCTTTTCGGCTTATCGCCTTGCTTGCCGGGCCTCTTTTGTGACCTGCCGTGTCGCTTGGTCCGTAAAGTATATTCGAGTGACAACAACTTCCCTCAGCCACTTGATGGTGTTCCACACAGGGTTCCATCCACAGGACTTCAAAACATTGGCTTGTGCATTGCTACCACCATTGAATGAAAGAACAGCATCCAATGCCGCCATTTTGTCGTTACAAAAACACAAACACTTGAAAGTACACATAGTACACACCTGGAAAAAACGTGCACAGCGTCTCGGGATTGTCTTGGTTGAAAAAAGCTATGCAATAGTTGTCAGATAATTTTTTTTAAGATTATCTGTTACTGGACAAGCTTTTAGGTCTGGTGTTGAATTTGTTTTGTGGGAAAATTAATTGATAAACAGGGAGCGTATCCCAAAAGGAGGCGTGGTCACCTGCTACTTGCTTTCGGAAGAAGTGATTTTCAGCCCGAAATATAACTTTCTAAGAACACTGTGACAATGGAAAATGTGCAGAAAGAACTAAACTTGTTAAATTGCAAAAAAAACTAAAATCGATTTTTTTTTCAATTTTGCCTTACCCTGTGCCCTTAAGACGTGGTGTTTGTTACTTCAACTTCGCTCGTGTGTGTTAAAAAAAGAATGAAAAGGGAAGGTGTAACGGAGCGTGCTCCACCAGTGAACCAAGCTCGTGCCGGGCAAGCTCGTGCCCGGGCAGATCGCAGAGGCGCCATAATAAAAGGCTAGCCCTATCTAGAACTCCGCTGCGCGAACCTTCTTCTCGCGTCGATGCACCTACGCTCTTTTTTTTCTGAGATCGCAGCTCCCGGGATGCGACAGAACAGCACACGACAAAACAGCACGCGACAAAACAGCACAGTCAAAACAGCACGCGTAAAAACAGCAAAGCGTCAAAACAGCACAGTGTCAAAACAGCAGGGTGGCAAAACAGCACGCGTCAAAATAGCACGCGACAAAACAGCAAAGTGTCAAAACGGCACAGCGACAGAAGAGCACGTGCCAAAACAGCACGGCGTCAAAGCAACACAACGACGAAACAGCATGCACGTAGCAACTTCGAGCGCGCTCTTGACCTCTCTCTGCTCGAATAATTTCCAACCTCTTTGACCTTTCATTTATTGCCGCTAAGTTATAAAGGAATTTTTGCCTATTTCAGTGCTTACCAAACTCCGCAACCCGGAGACCCACCCCAAAAAAGAAATATAAAATAGCGCGTCACGATCCCTGCTTGCGCTTTTCACGGGGTATACAAGAGTCAGTTTCAATGATGAGTACTAGTAGCAGTCCACGTAATAAAAGATAGACTGAAAATAGCTAAACTTAAATTCATACAAAAAGAAAGTGATTGCAGCAATTGTTGTGCGACCCTTTACTGAACCTGTCGGACCCACAGTTTGGAAGGCACGGACGTTGGTAGTGAATAACAACTTCTAGCACAACAGGAGTTACCGATCGGCATCCAGCGTAGAGCATTCCCGTAACGTGACAGGCGGAAAGCTTTAAATAATTAAATGCAATTGTTCGAAACTCCCTTTACAGCAAAGCTGTTGTTGGTACATTTTCAGATTTTTTGTGCCTTTAGTCAGCAGAAAAAAGGTCAAAAGGTCAAATATACACATAACATAATTTGTCATGGTGTTCAGCAGCTTCGATGGCCAGACATATCAGCAAGGATGAGTTTCTATAAAGTTTCGTATCTTAATTCAAATGTAGGAGGGATGAATGTATCTTATTTGGCAACCGCTTAGTTTTACAGCCGCAATTAACTGTGAACCTCATGGACGATTAATTTTTAGTGGAAGGTGCAAAGTGAATTAAGACATGTTTCTGACCGCCCCTTAAAGTTAGAGATTAATCGTGCGCTGTTAACCTTTTTGTAGTTATCACGCTGACATGAAGGTCTTGCAGATAATGCAAGATAAGCGAGAGTTTAGGTATTTCCGCAAACAGCCAGTGGAGAAACAATTAAAAAAAGTACGTGAGCGGCGACGGGATTGCATTTAAGTCAGTGTCCTGAGTGCTTCTGCTGCAATGTGATTGACAAAAACAAATAAATTTAGCAGTAGTTACTACTACTTAACTACGCTGATCTCTGAAGAGATTGGATAATTAGAGGTGATATCTTCGCGTCTCTCTTGGCCGCATTGTCTGGTCTTTTTTGTAGAACCAGCAAAAGAGGAAAAATTATGGGGAAAAAAGAAATCTCTAAGTTCAAGTTATGAACCGCTTGGTTAGCGGCGGTCCGGTGAGGTTCCGTAGTACTCGTCGTTTCGTAATTATCACCTAAAGCGTAAAACGTCCCCTCTCAAAAAAAAAAAAAAAAGCGGGGGATGCTTTGATTACAGATGCACTGATAGAACCGGTAAGATAAGGTGACTTTGATGTCGGGCGTATTGAAGGTGTACCATGGGCACCGATTCTGCGAGGTTCATTCGGCGTGAAAAAATGTCCCGGAAACACGCGACTGCAGCTGGCAGGCGAGAAGTTTTGAGTTAAATTCACAAATTATTGCCGACGAAGGCATCGATCGAGTGGAAACCGGTGAAGCAGAAGCATGCCACAACCTCAATGCTGTTGCCAAACAGCATGGGTTGAGGAAACCGTTGCCGCACACGCTTTCTGTTTTTTTCATTTTAACAACTAACGACAGCATATTGCCGTACGATTTATTTATTTATAGAAGATGACATCACCACCAAACTTGCGCGTGAAAATAAGCAGAACTGCTCGAGAAATAGCTAGGAATACGCACCAGCGGGGCCTTCGATACTGCCCAGGAGCCTTCCTCGGCACATCGAGTATTCAGTATAGCGCAGGGCAAGTTAGTCTGCTTCTCGCGCAGGGGGTAGCGGTGACGTCAGAACGCCGAGCCCTGATTGGCTGATCGCGGTCCCCTATCTGAGCGTCGTCTGCTCCTTTGCAACGTCGTCTGCTCGCAACGTCGTCTGCGTCTGTCTTACCTTTCCTGCGACTTTTGCAAGTGGAGAGGCCAGATTCACGAAACTATCTTACGCCAAAAATATGCGTAAGACAAAACTTAAAAACAAATTCGTATTCACGAACCGAAATTTTCGTAAGTTTTGCGCAGGTTACGACAAAATCCTACGACAGCTCCGAAGCTACGCACTTGTTACGATCAAATCAGCATGGCCGACAGCGTCGCGGTCGCGACGACCAACGGACGTTTATTTTTCTACGTGCGCTTCTCTCGCGTCCCGACTTCAAGCAGCAAGAAAAAAGTAAAAGTACTTGAACCAGACCACGACGAACAAGAACGCTGGATCCACAAACACCGGGAAAAGCTCCAACGGCCACGATTCCACCGACACCGACCAAGCGAACTCGGCAGATAGGCCTAGCAGCCACTCCGACTCGGTGACCGTCTGCCCACGACCGGCTGGCGTGCTGAATGGAATGTGCCCGCGCGACCCTTGTGAACCCTTCCCGTATTATACTGTGATCACTGACCTCAATTTTAGATTAAGAGGTCAATCTCTTCCTCTTGTCATCTCCTTGTTTTCCGAGGCAACGGTGACTCTCGCCGGTGAAAAAGCGGTGAATATCCGACAGACGCAGGAAAGGTAAAGCAGCCATCGCTTTGACTAGCAGACGTAAAGCAGACGACGTTAACTGCGCCAACCCGCCGACGCCGTTAAAGAATGAGGAGTCTTGCCGCACACGAAAGGAGGGAAAAAGTATTTGGGAGGGAACTTGCGGACACTAACACGCTCACTCTCGGTTCTTAGCAAACAAACCTCGGCGTCTCGGGACACCTCGCCAGTGAGTACTTTGACTTCCCTCCTTGATGCGCGTCTGCTAGTTGTTCGACAAAAACAACGAACCGCTCGAGTTATTTCGTCTGCCTTCTCTGAAAGGCGAAGTCGAGCTCGCTCGTAAAGACCTGCACTTCCGAAAGTCGCAGGAAAGGTAAGACAGACGCAGACGACGTTGCGAGCAGACGTTGTTGCAAAGGAGCAGACGACGCTCAGATAGGGGACCGCGATCAGCCAATCAGGGCTCGGCGTTCTGACGTCACCGCTACTTCCTTTCTCATGCGCAGAAGACGAAAATGAGCCCACTTGCGAGGCGTATACTCCCCACTCTGAACTTGCTCCCAAGAAAACGAATTCGACAAATCGGCCGTCGACGAACTGGCCTAAACCCTCCATTTCTTTACAGTGCCTACTTTGAGACATGCACTTTTTAACTCCATGAGCAATATTTGGGGTTCAGCGTTTTCGGCTTAAACCGAATAAGACCGGTAAAAGCACGCCGAATTCATTTTTCCAAATTACAGTTTTAGCTGAAAAGGTCAGTATTTTTAGGGCGTTTGGAAGGGTAAAGGGAGAGGGATGTGACTCATTACTGACCGTATGACCAATTCCTTTTACAGTTTTCATCTTGTCTCCGAGAACGGCGCAACTTTCAACAAAAGCTGCGTGGAAGCGGGGGTCTTCAGGGCGAAATCTGGGTTTTTCGCCTGATAGGGATCGGTGTGCCGAATTCTTCGTTCAAACGAAGATAGCTTAATCGTGAACTGAACAATGAAAATCGAGGGCGTCGGTAAATGCCGCACATTTTTTAACACCCCTAGCGTCGGTGTTGAAGATTAGAAGAAGACGAGCGCCGGCAAGAGCACGAGCTCGTGGGCCAGCGCACCCGGGGAATCTGTCGTTCTGGCATAAATGGATGCGAGCAGTACGGAGCGGTTCGAGTCCTTTCTTCACACACTGGTTCCGAAACCCGGGATCGAACCAGGTACCTTTAGATGACAAGGACCTAGAGAACGAGGTTGTTGGCACGCTCGAGTACAACATGAACATCAGTCACACCGTCACCCGAGTTCGTTGTGCTCTAGCTCGAAATCACATTGTCAGCAATCCATCCCAAGTATCGGACAACGGTACAGCCCTCGGTGACCGGGATCAAGTTTCTGCCAGAACAGGAGGTTTGGCCCACGCACCCGCTCGCCAAACACCACGCACCGTCGCCCTCCCGAAGTTACAGATACCCTCCTTTTCGGGGAACCTGCGGGACTGGCAAGGCTTTTGGGACCACTTCCGAGCGACGATTCACGATAACGTCGACCTCCCACGCATCGAGAAATTCAAGTATCTGCAGACGTACTTAACCGGGCCGGCAAAACAAGCAATCGAGTGGGTGAGGCTCTCGGACGAAGGGTACGACCTTGCCATAAAGGCTCTTCTCGAACGATTTGGACGGAGCAGCATTCTTATAGACGAACACATCGATCAATTACTGGCGTTGTCACCTGTTAACAGTTCCAACGACATCGCGCGGCTGCGACATTTGTATGATTCAATACAGTTCCGCACAAGCTGCCTTGAAGGTTTGGGTTGTTCCACCTACTCAATACGCGATTGTCCTCAGGCGCGTCCTCATGAGATCGCTCCCCAACGACCTTGCTGTTCTGTTCAGGCAGAACATAAAGGAAAAGGAGTCACCGGCCGAAGCAGGTGATATGCCGACCGCTACCGGCGTCCCAGGCACAGCCGAAGTTGCTACTATCTTAAGGTTTCTTCGGATCCAAATAGAGAGCCGCGAGGAGAGTCAAGGAGGACTTCAGTGGTCTTCATCTGACTCACCACCAGAGGACCGAAGGCGAACACGCCCTTCACACGCCCAGCACAGTCTTCCGTCGGCTCTTGCCCTCCCGACTTCATCGGTCGCACCGGAGCCCGGGTCATGCCCACTTTGTACCGGCATCGGACACCAATTGCAGGACTGCAATACCAACATATCTTCCGACACGAAACGAAACCGACTGAGAGCTGCAAGGTGTTGTTTCAGATGCGGCAAGGTCAACCACGTAGCCCGTAATTGCCGTGCGTCGACACGATTGGTATGCGGTACCTGCAGCGGACGCCATATCACCATCCTCTGCGACATATGGCGCTTCCTTCAAGACCAGTCAAGACCGAGCTTCACCGGCGTCAGTGAATCACGTACAGACGAGAACCGAGGCCTTCCAAACAACGTGACCACTGCTCCCGCTACCAGCACGGGAGTGTCATCGGTTTTGCTTCAAACCGCGAAGGCCTGGGCTACAGGCACCACTGACAGCGCACTCGTAAGAGTTCTTCTGGACAATGGAAGCCAGCGGACATTCATAAAACGAGAGTCCTCGGAGAGGCTCCGGTGCCCAGTTCTCGGTACCAAAGAGCTCACCATCTACACATTCGGAAACACTAAACACCCCACAAATTATCGCTGCCGCCGTGTCGAGCTGACGCTACAGAGCCAATACAGCACAAGCAAGGTTACCGTGGAGGCGCTTGAAGTGTCCGAACTATGTATTGTAACGACACCGCCTGTCGACAACGATATCTTAAATCAGCTACATTCCGAAGGGCTGATTGTGGCTGACGTCGCACCCCCTAGTCTAAATGGAGACACAGAGGTCAGTGTACTTATCGGCTCCGACGTCTACTGGAAGATAGCGACTGGACAGATTCGCCATCTAAGTGAGCATTTGACGGCAGTACATACCATCTTTGGATGGATGGTACAAGGGCGCTACATGTGCCCAACGGAAGGCCGAAGTAACACCACCGCCGTTTTAATAACAAGCAGTGAAACATCGCACACCGATATGCTTCCTGATCCATCTGAGGTGTGGCGACTGGACGCTATCGGCATCTCCGACCTTCCCTCGTCGGACCCAACAACTCACCCAGCGTTGCTTCAGTTCAACGAACATATCATTAAAAGGGAAAACCGTTATGAGGTACCTCTGATGTTTAAGTACCCTGAAGTTGGTATCAATGACAACAATCGCGTGACAGCTGTCACTCGGCTACAGGCTCAACTTCGACGATTTCATCACAATCCGGAACTTCTGAAACAATACGACCACGCTATCCGCGAATATTTTCGAGAAGGGCATGCCGAGCGAGTTCCAGCCTCTTCCACTCCTCCTGATATTGTATACTACCTACTCCATCACGCTGTGGTGCGGAAGGGCGCAGTCACAACCAAACTGCGCGTGGTTTTCGACGCTTCGTCCCACGCTCCTAACATGCCATCGCTAAATAGCGTTTTGGAGAAGGGCCCCAAACTTGACACGGGCCTCGTACACCTTCTTCTCAGGTTTCGCAGCAGTCCGATTGTCCTGACCGCTGACATTCACGAGGCCTTTCTGCAAATCGGTATTCGACCGCAGGACCGTGACGCCCTTAGATTTATTTGGCTCGAACGCCTACCATCACAAGGTGGACCAACACCTCCCCTTGCCGAATGGCGGATGACTCGTGTTCCATTCGGAGCGTCATCTAATCCGTTCCTTTTAGCGTCAACGCTGCGCTACCACTTTGAAACAATGAAGCATTACTACCCGACTGTTGTACCCAACCTACAGAACTCCTTTTACGTCGACGACCTCGTTGTTAGTGCTGCATCAGAAACCGAGGCCCTTCACATTTACCGCAATGCCACTTCAATCCTAGCTAAGGCTGGGATGAAACTCTGTAAGTGGTCATCGAATTCTTATCGTTTTGCGAAGTTTGTTCCTGCAGAACGGTGTTTCATATGACAATGAGACGACGGAAACCGATACGATAAAGGTGCTAGGTCTGCAGTGGGACCGCGCAGCGGACGAGGTTCTTATCAACACAAACCAAACCTCTTTCTCAGCACATCAAGCGACAAAACGCACAGTCCTTCAGGCGTTTTCACAAATTTTCGATCCCCTAGGATACCTGGCACCATTCGTGGTCTGCGCACGACTTCTGTTTCAAAAACTTTGGGTCACCAAGCACCCATGGGACACCCTACTTTCTCCAGACGAGCAAGCGGAATGGGAATCGTGGTATTCCGACCTACCTTCGCTGTCTTCGCTACGTCTACCACGAAACGCCCTGCCCTTAACGATTCAGACGGATACGCCGGCGGAGATGCACGTTTTCACCGATGCTAGCCCCCGCGCATACGGTGCAGCAATCTACCTGCGAACGCCCGTCGAGCAGGGGTCGTTTACAACAAACATCTTAATCAGCCGCTCACGCATCGCGCCCATTAAAGCGGTATCCACACGAAGGAGAACTCCGCGGGCGGATGTTGTGACGTCAACATCCCGGGAAACTCCGTCCCCGGCTCCGCCGCGTGCACTTGCGGAGCTTTCGTGCTGTCAGCACGAAGCCTCCGCGCCTCCGCCACGGAGGAGAACGCGCCGCGAGGCGTCAAAAAGGGATGACGTATGTTTCACGTGATGCGCGTTCCACGGAGGAAAGTGACGGATTTCACTTTCGTGTGGATACCCCCTAAACCGGTAACGCTGACCCGTTTGGAACTGCTAGCTTGCTTGCTAGGAGCACGTCTCTTTGACTACGTAAAGAAAACAGTAAGGATTGCTCATCTGCAAGTCCAATTTTGGACTGACTTCGAAGTTGTCCTATGCTGGATTGCCGGTGACGCAACAAGATAGCAGCAGTTCGTCCGCCACCGTGTGACCGAAATCCAGTGCCTCACCGAAGGATTTCCTTGGACCTATTGCCCGAGCCAAGGTAACCCAGCAGATCTGCTCACGCAAGGAGTTTCAGCTGCCTTCTTACTTGAAAGTCGAAAATAATGGAATGGACCCCCTGGTTTGCCCAGTCGTCAACACACTGGCCCATCAAGGAAGCTTGTAACCGACCCATCATTCTTCCAGAGACACTGACATCGTCAAGCACGACCTTTCCGGCATTAACGTCAAGCAACACGAGCCCGATACTTCAGTTGTCTAATTACGGATCACTGTCTCGCATCATTCGTCTAACTGCGTGGATTCAGAGTTTTATGAACAACGCATTGCCAAGTCGTGATTCTGTATCAGGCCCCCTAACTTCGACAGAAGTGACATCTGCTGAGAATTACTGGATTCGCGTCGTCCAACTCGAAGCCTTTCCTCTTGACGTCGCTGCGCTACGAGAGAATCGACACTTACCTTCAAACGTCAAGCGTCCGCCGTCTGCTTCCGTTCATTGGACCACAGGGCCTGTTGCGAATTGGAGGTCGACTCCAGGAGCTGAACGCGTCACAAGACTTGAAGCACCCTTGCTTGTTGCCACCCAAGCACAAATTTACAGAACTCTAAGTGCTGGACACGCACATTCGACTCCTTCATGGTGGAATCGAGGACACCCTGTCTGAGGTAAGGGAACGTTTTTGGATACCAAGAGGACGCCAGACCGTCAAGAAAGTCTTGCACTCCTGTTTACCATGCAAGCGAAGAAGACTTGCACCCGAAACTGCGCCTATGACTCCTCTCCCGCGTGAGCGAATCACAGAAACCAGTCCATTCAACGTCGTTGGCATCGATTTCTGTGGGCCCCTGAATGTCCGTAACACCGCGGCTGATACGAAGACATACATTGCCGTTTTTTCATGTGCGGTCACCCGAGCCATACACTTAGAACTTGTATCGCGCACCACGTCGCAAGCCCTTTTGTTGGCCTTTCGTCGTTTCGTCTCTCGCCACGGTTTGCCATCTATAGTCTTCTCGGACAACGCTCAAACATTCCACCAATCCGCGCGAATCCTCAGCGTTGCCACGACCCCCGACGTTCAAGACTATGCAAGCAGACTCCGAGTTCAATGGCGTTTAAACGTTGAACGAGTCCCTTGGTGGGGAGGATGGTGGGAGCGTGTCATCCGCTCTGTAAAGGACTGCCTAAAGCGATGTCTGGGTCGCAACAGTCTATCGTATGAGGAACTGACCACTGTACTCCACGAAGTCGAAGCTGTTTTGAATTCCCATCCCCTGACTTATCTAAGCTCCGAACCTGAAGATCTACAGGCACTGACACCGTCACACTTTCTCCTCGGAAAACGCGCGGTCAGTTTGCCGTTGGAGGTAGAGTCTGCATCGCTAAGCCCGACATCTGTGGATCTTCGCCGCCGTGCTCAAGTTCGGAAGCGGACGATGGAGCATCTTTGGAAGCGGTGGAGAAGAGAATATTTGTTGCAGTTGCGCTCCGCCCACACCGGCACCACAGCAACACTGCCTCGACTACAGGTCGGTGACGTGGTCATCGTAGAAGACGACAACACACCTCCTCTGCTGTGGAAACTTGGTCGGGTGACGAAGATGTTCCCCGGCAGAGATGGCGTGACTCGAGCATGCGCACTACGACTCTCCAGCGGCTCGGAACTTCGCCGCCCTGTTCAGCGACTTTATCTGCTCGAGGCGGGATCATCTCCTTCGTCTCCGCCGGGGGAGGATGTTGAAGATTAGAAGAAGACGAGAGCCGGCAAGAGCACGAGCTCGTGGGCCAGCGCACCCGGGGAATCTGTCGTTCTGGGATAAATGGATGCGAGCAGTACGGAGCGGTTCGAGTCCTTTCTTTACAGTCGGTCTACTAGAGGAGGGCATAAATACCATTGTTTTATTGTTGTTTCTGTGGTCGGCGCGAATTCACCACCTCTCGCAGTCGCGAAAATGGGGAAAAGACGAACTGAGTACAATGCTTGCTAATTTCTGGATTTTGCTATTTGCCTCTCCGACCGAAGTGGCAGTGATGCTCATGTTCGTCCTGTGTACAAATGCGAGCACACGACGAT